>JAKKIB010000057.1:0-54442 GCA_023089585.1 Melophagus ovinus
ACAAATTAGTGATCGTTATCATTAATGCTTATTTAAGTTAATGATCATTTTCATTAATAATAATTTTTAATAGTGATAACTTTAAAAAGTCTGTTCCTTTCCGCATTTTTTTTAAAGTAGTGTACCATAAATTCTCTTAGTTCCCTTAGCATACAACATGTATTATTCAAAGAATTACTCATTTAGAAATATATAGGAGCAATTTTTTTTTTGTGGTTAAATTATTTTAAGACAAAACTGTAATGACTTAAAAAAGCCTTTTTTGTATATATATATCTAAAACTAAATTGTATCCATGACTAACGTACTGACTTATGCTAAGGTTAGAAATGAGGTATAAAATAATAAGACAACTTGAAACAATAGGGAAATTCTAATTGTTATAGTAGGCTCGATTATACACCAAATTTGTCCGGTTATACTAGTTTTTTTCTCCTATGATAGAAATATAGTTTATTATCTTGAGTTAAGTTATTTTACCTTTCTAACATTAGCAGGAAATCTACATTTAGGTAGTGCTCCCCATATAAGATATTTCCATCAGAGAGAGGGAGAGAGAGAGCATGAGAAAGAGAGAGAGAGAGAGCGAGCCCTTTTGTAAACATTTAATATCAGATGCAACTAAAAAACCCGTCTATTTTGATGATATATGTAGATTCATATATTTTCATAGAAAACGGCTGCCTAAGTGTATGTGATGATATGAGTTGCCTGAATTATAAAAGGTAGTGCGATAAATTAATGAAACAATCTGAAAAATAGTTAAATATCAAACTCGATAACTCGATTAACTGCCCAAGTCGCCCACTTTTCCATTCTACCTCTCTCCCCTCAAAATATAGAATGGCGAATTGTATGACTTGATGACCCAGAGGCCACTTAAAATTTTTTAAAATTTAGATTAATGAAATTGATAATTATCACTATCGATATCATGGTGATATATAATGATTCATAATGATTATTATTAATAATATTGATTATATTAATAATCTGTATTAAATGTTTGTACTGCTTTGACAAAATAAAGAACACTCTAATAATCAACGCGAATGAACGAAATTAAAACAAACAAAAATATTAATAAAAAATCACTTTTAATCGAAATTTTTATGTAAAATGAAATTTTCGACTTTTCAAATATAAATAATATTTTACACAATCAATTTATATATATACGTATATATATATATATATATATATTCTCATAAACTCACACACACACATGATATAAGATAATAATTTAATAATTAAGACACAAATAATTTAATATAAATTCATATTCATATGTATAATAGTTATTATTCTAAACACGTTTACACACTTAGCTATATATTTATTGATTATACATTTAATAGGATGATACAGACGGAGATATGTTAAAAGGACAGTGAAACAGGCAAAGAGAGACAGAGACTGAAATTTTACTTATTATTATTATTATTATTATTACTATTATAAATTACATACACACACGCACACACACATCTATATAAGAATCTATATATATATATATGTATATATATATATATATATATATATATATATATATATGTATATATATATATATATATATATATATATATATTATATATATATATGTATATATATATATATATATATGTATATATATGTATATATATATATATATATATGTATGCAATATTTATACAGTCATGTAATCGGGCAAACACCATTAAAAATTATTGTATAATTTATGTGATTGTTTGGTAATCGCTTGTACTTATACATCAACATTTCCATATTTCTGCATTCAACTTTAAATGACTTTGCTTTTAGTTCATTTTATTTAAGTAGCTTAATCATATAAATGTACTTTTCACATATATACATATATAATTGATTTTCTCTCAATTTTATTTAACTATTTCAGTCTGTCTTTGTTAGCAACGCTTCAAAGGCAGACTGAAATTTTGTTTTGCTTTGTATGAATTTTATAAATTGATCCAAAATTTTAATTAAATGTATAAATTTATTTCCCACGTATTCAATAATTATTCAAATAAGTAATCAAAATTTTATTGCGAAAAATTTAAAAAAGTTCTACTATAACACCTAATTTCGCTTAATGAAGGCGGTAAAAGGATGAAATAGATTAAACTTGTGAAGTGGTTTTCAAAGAATCTATGAAAAGATTGCATTTCCTTGGTCGATATTACATAAATTATATTCCTAATATAAATATTAATACTTTCAGTAGTTTTTTTACTTTTGATGGCGGCCAATCTTGAATAAATGTGGAGTGCAAAAAATTGTTGTAAAATTGTCAAGTGTGATTTTAATTTTTCTTTGTGCCACATACAGGCAACAAAAGCGTACGAAGCGACAAAAATCACATAACTCAGAGGCCTTAAAAGAATACAAAGAAAAATTGTATTTCCTTGGTTGATATTAGCTAAATTTCACTTCTAATATAAATGTTACGAGATTTTCTAGCTTTCACATAGAGATGAGAACGTAAATAGATGAATTCTTGAAAAATTTTAATACAATTTATGTTTCTTGAGCTATTGTTGTATAATAATTTCCAAGTATAATAGGAATACTTAAATTTCTCCCGCTTCTACATGAAGGCGACAAAAGTCTAAAAGGTGAAAATTATTCCATAACTTGGAAATATTAAGAGATTATGATGGGATATTACAGTTTTTTGATCAATGTTACCTACATTTTGTCGGAGAAATGACAAAGGCAATAAAAATTAAACGTTTTAGTAGTATTAAAAGCATATAAGAAAAGATTTTTCATCTAGTAATGCTTTTGCTACTACATAAACTTTTAGTTTACCTAATAAACTTAGTTTTTCTCATTCTATAAAAAAAGGAAAAAAAAATTCCATAAGGGTCAGCCAGATCTTCGGTCTTGACTTTACAAAATTCCCTTCAAAACTTTAATTTTTATTTGTTTTTTGGATAAATTTATTTATTTATGCTGTTTATTTACTTATAAAATGGAAAGTTTCAATTTATTGAAGCCATGAATCTAATTAACCATAATCTCTCTCCTTATACCTATCCCTATCCATATTCGTATCTCTCTCACAAGAAAACACTCTTTTCGTGTTTTCTTGTTTAAATAGAATGGCAAGAAATTGAAGTTTGAAACAAGAAAATTTGTAAAATATGAATGAAATAAAAATGAAATAGAAGACAATTATATTTGGCTGCGACTAAAACTGGGATCCCCAAAACCTAAACAACATGATATTACAATTCAGAGACTTTTTCAATTTTTCAATATTGGCTAGAAAACGTAAATATTAAAAATTCAAATTTGGTATTATATAATTTCACATTTCACACTTATGAGTAATAAAAAAAGCACAAAATTTTGCTTAGAAACTGAAGTGTTCCCAGCACTGTGAGCGTGTGCTTAAACAAATTTCGCTCATTTACAATGCCAATCTGTCTGCCAGACTTTTTAATGTTTTCACCAAATTTGAAATCGATATCTCTTTTCTTGCAACCAGAAGAATGTTAACTACACACGGATAGACGGATAGAAGTAGAGACAGACAGACAGACGGACATGCCTATACGGATCCAGAATTTGATGCTGATCAAGAATATATATACTATATAAAGTCTCCGACGCTTTCTTTTGGGGGTTACATTCATAATGACAAAACAAGTATAACCCCAATCTCTGGGTAATGGGCATAAAAATATATTCAGAATGTATATATATGCATATTGTATACAAAAATCTACTTTAACATGCATATAATATCTTATATCATTATACTTTTCTTTTGCTCAACATTTGACTTTTATCATTTACTGTCTCTTTATTTAAATTTCGAATTTTATACTTTATATGAATATTAAATCAATAAAAAATTTGATTGATGAAGGAACAGACATACATACAGTTCGTGTTTTACATGCACCCCTGCCGTGATGGCTTAATTGCATGGTACACAACGTACATTTGATCTCTAGCGTTGGTAGACACGTCACAGAGGGTGCATGCTACCGTCACGACTAGCTTTCAATTTAAAGCCTATATTGCGCCTTATATACATGGCTTAATCCTTGGCGTAAGGATTCGGAGCCTTCTAATAACTTCTCGGCTTAGATTAGCTTAGCCCAAGAAGCCTACCCAGCTAGCCATTTTATTCGGGAAATGGCACCCTGCACAACAAGCATATAAATGTGTTTGAACGAGCGACGCCCGCGACATGGGCACCACAGCCCTCACGAAGCCAACCTCAATATCACCACAATGGGCATATATTAAAACTGGTGATCCCGTGGATCGGATATCGTGAACTCATGATGCACCCTGATGGCCGGCATCACCAACGACCATCTCATGAGCCACTCCCAGTTGAGCAGGTGCTTCTCGGGACTGGTTGCCCCCATGAAGGAACAGACAGTACAGTTAGTGTTTTACATGCATACCTGCCTGGAATGCTCAAATGCATGGTATAAATATACTTAATGATCGCTAGCGTTGGTAAACACGACACATCACGTGCATGCCACCGTCCCGACTAGCTTCCAAATTTAAAGCCAGTATTGCACCTCATCTACATGGCTTAATCCTTGGTGTAAGGATTCGGAGCCTTCTTATTAATCCTAGGCTTAGATTAGATTAGCCCGATAAGTCTACCCAGCTAGCCATTTTATTCGGGAAATGGCTCCCTGCTCGACAAAAAATAATAGTGGAACACAAAATAAACATAATTAGGTCGAGCTACGCCCGCGACATGGACACTACAGCCTCCACGAAGCCAACCTCAACATCACCACTTGGGCAAATATGAAACTGGTGATCCCGTGGTACCAAGTTAAATCTTTGGATCTGATCTCGTGAAACTCATGATGCCCCCTGATGGCCATGGACCAGAAATCATCTCATGAGGCACTCCCAATTGAGCAGGTGCCTCTCGGGATTGGTCGCCCCCATGAAGGAACAGACATACATACAGTTAGTGTTTTACAAGCATACCTGCCTGGAAGGCTCAAATGCATGGTATAAACATACTTATGATCGCTAGAGTTGGTAGACACGTCACATCACGTGCATGTCACCGTCACGACTAGCTTCCAATTTAAAGCCACTATTGCACCTCATCTAGTTAGCTTAATCCTTGGTGTAAGGATTTGGGGCCTTCTTAATACCCCTTGGCTTAGATTAGATTAGCCCGATAAGCCTACCCAGCTCGCCATTTTATTCGGGAAATGGCACCCTGCTCGACAGAAATATAATAGTGGTATAAACATAATAGGTCGAGCTACGCCCGCGACATGGGCACCACAGCCCCCACAAAGCTAACTCCAACATCACCATATGGGCAAATATGAAACTGGTGATCCCGTGGTACCAAATTAAATCTTTGGATCTGATATCGTGAAACTCATGATGCCCCCTGATGGATATGGATCAGAAACCATCTCATGAGCCACTCCCAATTGAGCAGGTGCTTCTCGGGATTGGTCGCCCCCATGAAGGAACAGACAGTACAGAATTGGCTTTACGTGTGTACCTGCCGTGAAGGCTCAAACACACGGCACCCAAGTCTGAACTTAAGTGCGGGATAACCATCATGCATATGTGATAAGAGAAATTAAAGGAAATCAAAATAAAATAAAATACACACATACATGTAAAACGGACGGAGGACATCCACCACAGCCACCACGATACTCCCACAAGGGGGCCTACACCATATGTTGGCCATAGTTTACTCTGGGGGCTTCCAACATCCCGTGGTACCGGTTTAAGGACTCCGGATGAGACCATAATAAAAGCAACAATCATTTACATGTGCATGTTCGTTATACATAATATAACGGCAGCACATGTAATATTATTGAAAAAAAAAAAAAAAAAAAAAAATTGGCCAAAGCCAATTATGTGAATCCACTGCTCAATGAAGGATTACCCGACTTTTGAGCAATGGATATTACATCCAGCTAAGTAAAACTACTAGTGTAAACTCAAAAGAAGGATTTTCCCTGACAAAAGCCACATTCGGACAAAACTTGTATGTTACCCTACCCACAGTACTTGTACTCCATCTAGATTGCCATCTAGTTAGGGCACAAGTTTTCAACAATTCTTTTTGCTGATTCGGACGTACATTTGTATCCCTAATTTCCTGCCAATCGTCTATGTCTAATGGTATGCCACGTCTCAACTTGAAAGCAATAGCACGACGTATCGCTTCCAAATCAAGTGGTATGGCACCCATTAACACCTGCAATGCGTCAGTTGAAACCGTAGAGCATACTGGCATGCAAGCCAATAGCATTATACGCTGACATGAAAGCAGTTTTTGTCTACCAACCACTTTCATGCCATGTTTATACCATACGCTTGTTCCATATGTAACACATGGAACAAGCATATTGTCATAAATTAAGCGTAATGAACGCTTACTCAGACCCCAATCGCTTCGGGCTACACGCCGAAGATTACCAACGATTTTAGTAATTTTTCCTCTCAAGTCGGATAGGTGAGGGTAAAAGTTCATCCTTTCACCCATTCGTATGCCAAGATATCGAACCTCTTTTACATACTTAACCAGACTAATACTTGGACGATGTGACGATAATGAGCCTTTAAGTAGCATCATTACCGTCTTATCCCCGGACACACTAACACCTACACTATCACCCCAATTAACAACGGACGACATTACTGCCCTACCTTTTTGTTCTAATTCATTGCGTGAACGGCCTCCTATCATGACGAGCAGGTCATCCGCATAAGCAACGCACTTCGACAAGGATCCAAGTTCTATCAGCAGGGGATCCATCATTACGTTCCATAAAAATGGACCACAGATGGATCCCTGCGGACAGCCCCGAACCACATTCACCGTGATAATTTCACTCGCGCCGACCACACATGCCCGTCTATCAGTAAAATAGCTTTTCCATAAAGCTATTTCACGACAACCAAGCTCATGTAGCCGTCGCAAAACTGCACTCCACAGTAAATGGTCAAATGCACCTTTGAAATCAACAAATATGCCTAAGACATATTTGCTTTCACTACTTTCTACAGTCTGTTTAACTTTTGTCCAAGCATCCTCTACACTACGACCCGTACGGAAACCATATTGAGAATCTGAAAGCTGCACTAAAGGTAGCAATCTTTCAACCATGATTCTCTCAAGAATTTTTCCAAACACCGGAAGCAGACTAATTCCTCTATAGGAATTCGGATTTGTCCTGTCTTTTTCTGGCGATTTTAAAAGTATTGTTACCCGCGCTATTTTCCATGCATATGGAAAATAGCCGACGGTAAGACAACTTTTTATAAGGCAATATACATAATCCGGTATGGATTTATATATTGCCTTACACATCTCGCCCGTTATTCCATCTACACCCGGTGACTTTCTTGATTTCAGTAAAGCCACCGCATGCGCAACTTCATAACGTTCCAAAGTTGGCGGTGATGGCATATCCTCAGTAATAGAGGAAATTGCATCACCTGTCACCTCTGGAAAGAAAGTTTGCATTAGTTTCGTCATATTGTCCTTCCAAGTCATGATGGTGTTATCACCATCTTTTAAACCAGACACTTCAGTAATACGATGTTTACCGCGACAAACACGGTAAACTTTACCCCAAGGATCGTCTCTGTTATCAGAAACGAACCTTTTCCAATCATCTTCTTTACTACGGACAATTAACTTTTTATAGGCCTGCAATGCCTGCCTATAATTATTTTTCAGAATGTCAACGTTTTCAGCGCCAGTTCTTCTGGCTGCCTGAAAAATATTCCTAAGTCTCCTAACTTCCCTACGTTTTTGGGTAAGTTGAGGCGACCACCACACAACACCACGGCGATTTGTCTTACGACATCTACCTAGGTATGTGTCACTAACCGCCTCAACTACTTCATTCAATTTTGCAACCTGCCCATCAATACCGAGCCGTTCAATTTCGGACAAATTCATGGAATCAAATTTATCTTTAATAAGAAAAATGAACGGACTCCAATCAACATTGGTGGTACGCCAGCGCTTGTTGCTGTCAAATGCTGGTGTATTTCGGAAAACTAACGGACTTAATGTCACCAGTATCAGATTGTGATCACTAATACCGGTGTCATTTATCACCCTCCACCTCATACCAAACTTGCTACTGGCAATTTGGTTAGCAAAAGTCACATCAATGTCACTCCTACCATTAACCGTGTCAAAAGTGTAATGCTCACTGTATTCATTTAGTATATGAATACTATTTACAATACACCATTCAGACAATTCATACCCTCTAATTCTGGCACGTTCTGTACCAGATTCAGACATTTTACTATACCATAGGGGTGATGATGCATTAGCATCAGCCCCTATAATAACCGGAATATTTCCCACCCTTTCTAATACATTCTGTAAGAAATCTATATACGGACGTATGTTTTCGTTGTGTTTAAAATAGCTAGAACAAAGGTAAAAATTACCAAATGGTCCAGCTACATAAACACATACCCCCCAATCACTACACATAACTAACGTGCAGTCCACGTTTCTGTCACTAACCACAATAGCAGAATTGCATCGGCCATCTGCGTGTACTCTAACATTGATGTTTAACCCCCTTACAACACCAGAAGAGTGATACGGCTCTTGCAACAATGCAAAACTATTACTGTTATTTGCCAGTATATTACCAAAATCACCCATCACCGCATAACTACCACAACAATTATATTGAAATATTCTTACCTCCATTTTAATGCCTAGCAGCCGCCCGTTCAGCTAGATTCCTGTATACTGGACATGCAGATGACATCATTAGGTAATTTGATGGCCATCCTTTAAAAGCGCAGTTTCGGCATCGCACGTCATTTGGTGACCTTCGTGCCCACATCGCCGGCACACCTCTTTTTTTATTCTACAGTCCCGGACGCGATGGTCGAAGGACAAACATCTGTAGCAGCCAGGAACAGCATCCAGTTCGTACACGCGGAAAGAAAACCACTTGATATATATTCGGCCAACAGCTGCTATTTGCTTCATTAAATCGGAATTTCCTTCAATGACTACGTCGACAGTTTTTTCAGAAGGTGCCCATGGTTTAGATAAAAGGCACACCTTCTTTTTAAAGGCTTCAATACCGCTACACGTTTCCTTCAAATTCATTTCGTAAAGGTCATGCATTAGCTCTTCCGCAGTTATCCGCGAATGCACGCCTTTGACAATCACCCTGACACCTTTCTTTTTATTGGCCGTAACTTCTAATCCAGCTTCATTAAATTTGTCATTTTTTATCAACCTATCACGCTCGACCTTAGATGGCGTTCGTATAACAGCTCCTCCACTGCGTATTGGCTTGACATCATGAATACGCACGCCAAGATATGGTGCAACATCGTTAACCACCTTTTGGACCACCTCTTTTGGTGTAGCAGCAGATTTACTTTTAACTACAACCGACCATGTCTCTACCGGTTTGGCAATGGTAGTACTCGGCGGTTTTGAGTTAACAGCCCATTCGTCCTTCATCTGTTTAAATGCAGCTTCCACTTTCTTTAATTCAGCCAATTGCCCCTTTATATGCGCAATCTCGCTTAGCATCTCAATTAACAGCACTTCATATTCAGCTGCAGTAGCCAATATAGATTCTATTACACCTGAATCACTAGGCATCGAGTTTATTAGTTGTTTATACAGCCGTGTTGTTACGCCCTTCATCTTTCTTACCACATTTAGGTTATGTGGAACAGACGGCGGTGGCATCAAATTTGAAACCTCATTTGTGGGCGTAGAGGTTAACGCTTCAATGTCGGTTTCCACCTTTCTACGCTTTTTCTTTCTAGCCGTCTTTCTGGGTCTTACTTCGTCATTTGCAGCACTATGTTCCTCATCCGAAGACATAAGTACCATCTCATCTTCAGCAAGTACCTTTTTAGGTGGCGGCATCGTCATTTATGAAGGAACACACAGACAAATTGATGGAAGAGTAAACGAACGGGTGGACATGTATTTGAACAGACAGATGGACGAGCTAATAGACGGTTGAAGAGACGGGCTGATACATTTAAATTGATTTAAAGGATGATTTTTTAAATTTCTCATCATCATCTCATTATCTCATCATTGCCCATACCATTTAATTTCTCAAAGAGTCATAGTATTTCAATAGCATTTTATGCAAATTGGATCAAAAAGATGCTCATGAGTTTTAAAAATCCTTTGCGTTTTGTAAGCATTGTCTTTTTTTTTCTTCTTATCGTTTCTCTTCTTACTGGTTTAAGGAAAAAGCCTTCAACGTTTTATTGTGATGAAGTTTGAATAGAACATAGTGAACAAAAACGAAAAAAGGCAAAAGAGAACAAGAATCATCTTGGTGCTAGTGTTTGTTACGCAAGTATAAATAAAAAGGTAATAATGGCAACAACAACTAAAAAAAGCAAGCATATAAACAAGCAAGCAATAAAAAACATTCAGACACACATGTTACCAAGACATGTTGGCCCTTTTTGCTTTATTTCATCATTCCTCTAAGGTATTGTAAATTTATTCTTTTTTTGCTTTGCTTTTTTTCATATTTCCATTTTCTCCTGTAACTTTTTTCTATTACAAAATTAATACACATTCAATTTTCAGTTTTCATTTTCATTTAAGCGTTTCCTCTGTTTTTTAACTTGTTCAAAGCATGTAAAATAATTCAGTAAATCAAAGCCAACTTGCACTCCTTGTCTTAATGTGTTTAAAATATTACCAGAGTAAAAATTCGTTTTAATTTTGGCGTAATTTGAAAAATTCTTTAGAGATTGGAAAGAAATACAGATTCCCAAAAAATTGTTTAAATTTTGTTTAGAGATTTAGAATCGACTTTTGTAACAAAAAAATTAGGAAAGGCAAAGGTATGAAATTTTGTCAAAGTTGATGGGATGATGGAATGGCCGGATTTCCAAAATTAGACTAATATTATCGAAATTTAGTATGCAAATTATATATCAATTTTTTGCTTAAATAATATAAAAACCCCTTTACAAGTTTTGTTTAATGGTTCCAAATATCTTTAAAACACTTCTCACGCCATAAGCAGGGGCGTAGGTTGCAATAGTGATAACAGTAGCAAGAACAACAACAACAACATACATCAACTAAATCGAATTGCATGAGTAAGTGTGTATATGTTCATGTGCATGTGCCGAATATGTCGGGTGTGTGTGTGTATATGTGTGTACATAGAATCCTTTTAAGTTTTTTTTGCATGATTTTTCTTCTTTTTTATCATTTCGAATTTATACATTTTTCTAATGTATTTGCTTGTCTTTTTTTTTTTTGTGAAATTTATTTACCATTCTTGTGATTCTTTTGTGATTCCATTTTAATAAACACTTCGCACCTAATTTGCATATGAATAAAAATGCTTTTTAATAATAATAATTTGTTGTTGCGATAATTGTTCTTTACACACTGTCTATTCGAAGGAGAAGGATTGAATTTTGGTATTAAAATTAAATTATAATGATAATAAAAGCGACACTATTTAAAGAATATAAAAAACAAATGATAAAATTATATTTAGTTGTGGGCAAATTTTGGATTCATATTATCTAAACTGTACAATATTATGATACAGAAGCTGCTTGAGTGTTTGAGAAAATTATGGAAAGCGTAAGCATAAAGCGCTGCCAATTTACATATCGTTACATAAATCAATGACCCTAATACTGGTATAAACCGTTACGTTTTTATCTTTTGTCGTTTGCGAGTAATCAGCAAAAATTGACCAAAATTTTGCTTTAAGAAGCATAAATGTTTTCGCTGTACGTTGTACTGTAAACGCACTGTAAGCGTGTCTTTTGATCGTTTTTAGTACTAATTTAAGTGTAAGAACTTTCAATACTCCTGCTAAATTGCAACTCGATATATCAGTCTATCCGTGTGTTATGGCCGTGGACAGAGAGATAAACATGTCTAAATTGAGTCAAAATTTGATGCTGTTCAAGAATTTATATATATATTGCGTATGGTCTTTCTTCTTGGTGTTGTAAATATCATGACAAAATTAGTATATCTCCATCGCTTGGTTGGTGGGTGTAACAAATTATAAAAAATTAATAACAAGCATCTAAAAGGAAATAAGAGTACTGAAGAGAGATCGAGTGTAGTACAGAAGTAAAAACCAACATAAAGGCAGAAAACGGATTTGAGTAAAACAAAAAATAAAGAAAGAAAAATAAACAAGACGAAGAAGAATGAAAGAAGAAAAATTGAAAAAATTAATAAGATTGTTTGAGTGATTGAATATTTAAATAAAATGAAATATTAAAAAAAAAGATTTTAATCTTCCATGGACTCGCGTTTTCTAAAATTTCCTTCATTTTTTCATAGTAGTCAAATTATTAAAAGATCCTGTTATATAAAGGATACAGAACGGCATGGATTCACAAGCCTTAAACATTTACTCCATTCAAAGTCTTATATCTCAAGGGACTTATAACTTTATCAGTTTGAAATTTTTAAAGGATTTATTTTCATTTATAGGACACTTCTGATATTATTCACGCTCTTTAAAAACATATGTCCTTAAAAGATTTGCTAAGAAATTCACATATTTGTAGAATTCAAAATATTTATGTCCTTAAGAGGGAAGCAGTCACATAAAATATTCCCTATATGCAAATGAAAATATCAAAATACTTCTAATTCAAGACTCAAATTTTTAAAGGTGCAGATAGATAAAAAATTCACATCCTAAGAAGCCTTATATACTTTGAAGTTTACATTTTTAAAGTGATGAAACATTTTAAGGACTCAGTTTTTCGGTTGACTCGTCCATTTTTAAAAGAGCAGATTTTTTTTAGAATTGATATCTTTATGCGATGCAGATCCTTAAAGGTCTCAAATCCCTAAACAAATTAACGTATTTAAACAATATAATGGATTCATTATCTTTTTTTGGCTACATAAAGGCTTAAAATTCTTTAAAAAATTACGTCCTTTAATGGCTTATACATATTATGGACTTAACTTTTTAAATAATTAGTACTCCTAAATAATAAATAAATAAAATTTCACTTAATTTGTACATTTATTTTTAACTTAATTTAAATTTAAAATTCATGCAATTTTAATTTTCTTTGAGTTTTTCATTTGAAAGACTGTATTTCTTTTTTGAGTCTTTATTCAAAACAATTTGCCACAAATTAACAAAAAAAAAGTTACTTTCTATAAAATTTATAATTTTTTTGTACATCTTTAACTAAGAAGATGATGATTTTTGGCAAAATTTCCATTTTCATGTTTCGAATTTCATACAAAAAAAAGTCAAGGCTTTAGTTTGAATTTCATTTCTTCATTTATATTTATTTTATACCTCACCATATATGGCACAGCAGCATTATGTGTTCGTGTAGATATATGTAACATTTAGAAGAGTTCCAAATGAACTCATCTGTTATTGCACTAATAGATTCAGAATCAATTTCTGCTTCGTGCGCTATGTAGACCTGATTTAGCACAAAGGCGCCCAGGACTAATTGCGGATAAAATAAGATCAGGCGATTATTACGACCACGTCTTGTACAACTACTGATTTTTCAAAAAGGTTTTTATGTAGAAAAACTTACAATTCTGAGTATTTCTCAATAAAAATGTGGTGTAGGATGTTTAATGGTCGACTCAGGTCGACTCTAAGGTATTTATTTTTGTTTGCTTTTTTTTAATTTCCTTTTTTTTGGTTTTGGTTTTTTACTACTTTTTAAAAATTCTTCCTCTCCTTCCTTTTATTAAGGAAAATTTGGTTTTAATTTTATTGTTGGTTTTGTTACTGTTGTGATTATTGTTCTTAGTAAAATTTTTATAAATTTTTATCTAAATATTTATGAAACAATCGACAACAATTTTTGTAAAAAACAAATGTCTGTGCGTGTGTGTGTGTGTGTGTATGGTAGCGTACATTACTTAAAAACTGTAGATATCAATTAAAAATTCCATTTAAAACTTTCAGTTTATCGTTTCATATCGTGCATGTGTGTTTGTGCGTGTGTATATCTGTTTTTATGCATGTGCATGCTAAGACTTGAATAATAAATGAATCGAAAAGAGAAAAAAAATACAATACAAGAAAAAAAGTTTATTAAACACATACACACAAAGCCATATGTAACACTAATAATGCATTTACCCTTTCTAAGCATACAAAACTCAAAATTTTCTTCTTTTTCTCCGTTTTATTTTCTTCTATTTATAGCAATACAGGCATGGAATTAAAATGAGAAGCAAAAAAACTGTGAAAGAGAGAGAGAGTATTTAAGATAGTGAGAGAAAGTAAGTGAGAGAGAGAAAGATATACTGATAAACAGTGAGTGAAATTGAAATGGAGAATGCAGCAAATAGATATAAAATATATTAAGAAATAATTTAAAAATGATCAATTTGAATTATTTTAATTTTGTGTAGCGGCCTTATTTCCCCAATTTCTTGAGCGGCTTAACTACAGTTGTGGGTTTTTATTTTTGGGTTTTAATGTTGTTTTCTAATTACCAGTATTAGAACTTATTATTATTATTCTGAAATTTTTTTATGTATGTTTATTTTATTTTCCGTTTTGATTTCTGTTGTGCGCAGGAAAGAATTTATTAAACTAACTGAATAACAGTTTTCATATGCAACATTTCATAAATTATGAAATGGTAGCGTACGTCAATGTGTTTTTAACTAGCATATTGCATTCAGTTATAGATAAAGCAACAGTTGGTTGCATTTTTGATATTCATTCAGAAACTCGGAGGAGTTTCTGAATGAATATCAAAAATGTTGCTTTATTTGCAAACGCATACAGTTGTCTATTTTCTATCATTTAAATCGCTCGCCAAGTCAGCATCAAAAAATCCTTCCAAATTTTCAACTGGATTACTAGTGAACTCCAATTTGTATCAGCAAAACTATGACGGGAGTTTACAAAATTTACTACTGGCCGGGTATGTACAGAGACATCAAGAAATACTTGAGAAATACATGCCAGTCCTGCAAAAATTACAAGGGAAGTCAATTATATCCTGCCGGTGAAATGCTGACATAAATACCCAAGGAGCCGTGGACAACTTTAAGCGCAGATTTCGTAGGTCTCCTACCAATCTCAACACGTAGTCATATAATACAACTTGTCTTCGTAGACAAATTTTCCAAGTGGGTTGAATTAACATATTTACGTAAAGCTACCTTTTCTCGCAAAGTCTCTACGAGACCTTCTGAATCTTGTAGAGACTTTACGAGAAAAGGTTGTCTCACGATATTGGGTTCCAAAAGTCTTAATATCCGATACACAGATATCCGTACAGAATTGACCAGCCGCAAGTTTAAGCACAATCTCAAACAATAACTAACAGCTCCGTACATACCACAAGAGAATTCGACCGAACAGATGAATAGGACTATCAAGACCATGAACCCCCAATTCGCAGAACAGGACCACAGAAAATGGGACGAATATTTGCCGTGAACACCAGTATAGAAGATTCGACGAGCCATACTCTTGCATATATTACGCAAGGATGCGAACCATGACTGCCAAACTCTATATGATAACATAGCACAAAGCGCAGGAAAACTATATGAAATTGACCGCGGGGTTCCAAACCTTCGCGATGTCTAGATACCAGCGAAGCAAAATAGGAATCGGTCAGCTCAGGACTAGAGACGTCAAGAAAATCTTCTCCATTTGTCCTCGTAAAGAAACATCCGATATTAAAAGTAATTTATAATTACGCTGCCAAATTGACACCCAAATTCGAGGGTCCATATCACGTTACCAAACTCCCGTCTGATGTAATTGTAGAAATTACCAAAGACGGCAAACACCGAAATTTTATATGCGACCTGATAACGCTGATAATACATTTGCCACTACAACAATGCAACAATAGGTTCATATTTCTGCCTATCTTATATTCTAGCTCACACATTAGTAAACAATAAAAGCATATCCTAAAAAAACGGTCAGAATTTCACACCTCCCGGCATGTACAGGCAGCACAATATATATAAAAATAAACGAGTTGAGCGAGAACAAAAAGAAGATACCCGCACGAGAAAACAAAGGGTATGAGGGTACGTCACCGTCGTTACAATCTGACATCCATATTTCGATCTCGTCGAACGAGTTATTTTACAATCTTCAACAGAATGAATGGCACGCACAACATGGGAGGAGGAAGCGTTACAAACGCTATCATCCAAGTACAAGCATTGCTCTACGGGCCAAAACACATTTGGAGATGGTAAGGAAGTTATTTTACCTGTAGGTAGATACAAACGGGACGCCAAAGTTTCGATGTTGTGTTCCTTATAGATTAAGTTTTCTTTGTTAGACGGCGACCGTCGTCCAAACATAAATTAAAACTACGCTACTGGTACTTAGAGTAGCTTTGTATAGAAGGCCCCTTATAATGGTGTTTGTACTTACGGTTCACACTCTTTTTTTGTGTTGGTTTGCCAGCATGGCCACTCGATGCGTTTTCAATCAAATAAAAAAAAAGTGTGGGCGTGTTAATAATGTTGTTTATTTTGTATTCTTATTTTGCGTTATTGTTATAATCTTAATTATAATGTTCTTGTTCGGCGTTAATCGTGCACTCTTAATAATACTAACAATTTTATTTGAAATCTTAAAAACATGCGCTTTTAATAAATTGAGAAAAAAAAAAATAAATCACAACCGTGTGCATACTTGCGAACTTAGCTATTCAGAAACTTTGCTTTGCGCGTGTATAAAACTTGTAATTCCTCTGAGACCTCCGACTTGATTGAAACCATTTTTTTTCTTCCTTCTTCACCTTTCCTTCTTGATCAAAGTAAATTTTCTTTTGATGCTCGTGAAAAACAACGGGACAGCAGGACCGCTACTGAAATGTACAAGAGTAGGATACGAAGGTGTGAAAAATACGAGGGTAGAATATTAAGCAACAAGTAGGCAAAAAAAAACAACGGGTAGGGAGCTAAGGTAAGGGGGAAACAAGGCGAGCCGACTTCCTTTCTTACAAGATGAAGAGCCACCCTCGCCACCACCCAGTCGCCACTGGAACACAAATGAAGACACTCTTTATAGTATTGCGACACAGAGTGGTTTTAGCTGGCCGAGCCATAATCTAGATACGAAGAATGAATACTGGTAGAAACCCAAAAAATAGCCAATACCAACAACTACAGAAGATAAAGATATGCACTGTAGGACATCACAACCTTAGTTTGGAATAATCACGTATCAAGTAAGCGACACCATGACTAAGGTCTTTGGGAGTTATGTTAAGCACGACAAGACGACCTCTCACTTGTCTCACAGGTTCAGAGTTATATTCTCAGCTAATGGTTTATTATCTCGAAGAGGAAGGGTAGTATGAGGGAGAAAGTCGAACACTCGCTTTCTTCGACACAAACAGCTTTAGAAATGGTGATTTTGATAGAGGAGTCAAAGAGAGGGAGAGACAAATATAGGGAGAGAGAGGAAGTGAAAGAGAGACCGCCAGTTAGTAATTGGGGGTAAATAAAAGTTAAGTTATGTATATATACTGTTATTCTCATCTGGTACAATACCAACGATAGTTTATTTCATCCAGTCCCATACATACGTACATACATATAAATGCTTTACATGTAGAGTATAACGTAAAAATCTGTGCATGTAAAGTATATAAAAATCATATGTAGGAACTAAGTAAAATTCGTCTCCTTCTTCTTATTCTTCTTCTTCAGTTGATATTTCTTTCACTTATTTCGTTAGTTGATGTTTTCGTTTGCCTTTTTTCTTTTTTTTTGCTCGTAGTGTAAAAAGAGGTAATAATAATAATACTAAGAACAAGAAAAAAAAGAAGTAAGAGGAAAGTAAGGCCGCATAGAAAAAAAGTTAAGGCAGCGACTAAAAGAAAAAAAAGCCAAAGAAGCAGAAATAGTAAGAAGATGAAGAAACCGCGAAAGAAGCAAGAAGCAGTAGTATTAGTGGTAGCGAGAACTATACCATTAAATGTACAAATAATAAATAAGTTAAATATGTGGTTGATGGTAAACTTTCAATACCCTCAAAACACTGAAAAATTATTTTAAAAAGTGTTAAGCAAAGTTTATCCAATGGGCGATTTCGTATTGTTCGCTTACTCATTTTGTTATTCGTTACATGATTGAATTGAATAAAATTGACTGTATGAATGAAGAATTTTTAAAGAGAATGTGCTTTAATGGACGGCCAAAAAATCTTATTATGCATTTCGTTATCCACTGTCATCTTCTCTCCTTGCACATTTAATTAAATAATAAGAAGTTTCATTGGAAATGTGCATAGAAACAGAATTGGTAACTATAAATAAAGCACTGTAAAGCGCGATTAAATAATCTCATTAATCCATTTCGTTAACCA
Source organism: Melophagus ovinus (assembly GCA_023089585.1). Lineage (NCBI taxonomy): Eukaryota > Metazoa > Arthropoda > Insecta > Diptera > Hippoboscidae > Melophagus > Melophagus ovinus. The sequence goes on from JAKKIB010000057.1 coordinate 18,354, forward strand.
TTGTGATCCTTACTTTTTGAAATGGTAACGATTAGGCAGGATAATTTTAAAAGGAGTGCTCTAGTCGACGCCTCAAAATATCTGATTATTCAATTCATAATCAGTTGGGAGCTTCTCTCTTAGAGTTACATGTAGAGTTTTATTCGGAATCTATAGATTTAAGAAGTATGAACCAATGAAATGTCCAACAGTTTAATGTTGCAAAAAATTGAAAAAAAATCGCATAAAAATTGAATAGTACAAAGTTTATCAGTTTAAATCATTAGAAAAATGAATGAATAAATAAGTGAATTAACCGTCTTATTTAATTTATATCATCACTCTTTGTCAGGAGAATTTTCTTTTGTCGTTTTCTAATATGGATGAAGAAGCGAACGATTTAAATTGTATTGTATGTTTAGTTAATCGAAATCTACATAATATCCTTTTCGGTTGGTTGCAAGTCCTACCATAAATTGAATAAAACATTTGAATTTGGATTAGTTTGCTGGAGAAAGTGTAGTCTACCTTCTCTCTTGGTGTGATGTTGGTAATAAAAAATTTATAGACCTTTACTAGAAGTAAAAGGGAATAAGGTAAATAACGAGTTATAATAATTATAACAACATCATATAAACAGATACTTATCAGCGCAATCATGAAAAATGAAAAAGGAGAAGTTTAGAAAGTTATTTTTAGTAAAGCTGTTTTGCATTAAATATATGAAAAAACAAATAAGAAAATTATATTAATCTGGGGCCAAATCTTAGATACCCACTTCTCAGACACCATGATATTTTTATTAAAATATCATGTTTCTGTTTTTTTAGTAGGAAGTAGAAAGCGTGAACATCCAAATATGAAAATTTGGTATTGTATAATTCCACATAGGCGTAACTCATATGTATGATTTTTAAAAAGATACTGTAGACCAGAAGCCTCCCTACTTGTGGAAAATTTCAGCTTTGAGTTTGATGTTTCAAGGGAATGTTTATAATAGAGAGACATACAGGCGGACAGATGGATAAGCAGACGGACGAGTCTAAATCGATTCAGAATTTAGTGGTGTATTCTTGATACATATACTCCAATGCTTTGTTCTAGACAAAGTAAGTATACCACCAATTTTGGGTTGTATGTGTAAAAAACTTATAAAGTTGAGGATGCGGCATCTCATGGTTAAAATCTATATAAATTTATTATTAGAAATTTTTTTGTACAACAATAAAAACCACGACAACAAAACAAAAACTAAGAGGAACATAATATATGAAAAGTTTCGCTTCCCGCCTCTCTTATTTATTTTGTTTTTCATTCTTATTTTTAGTATTATTATTGTTGTATTATTTAATAGATCTGAATTGTTATTTAAGAAAAACTTCAGAAAGGTTCTTCATTGGGCACTTTCATTGTAGCGCAGGGAGACCTCACAAAGTAAACGCTATTATTTTTCTGGCTGTGACATGATTTTAAAGACCATATTTTGTATGAAGATATTAGGTTGATTGTAAAAATCGTAATGTAATAATTTACATTCGATTAGAAAGTGAAATAACTTTCAAAAATAAAACGTGTGCCAGGTAATGTTAAAAATAAGTTTAACCTGCTATCAAAAAAAACCTGAGAAAAAATTTTTATGGTTTGCGGTGAATACGTGACAATGGTTTGCTTGATATCGTTTTGGAAGTTTTAATTTGAAAATACTTTTCCCTTCGGATAGATATTTAAGCTCTTAAAAAAATAGTGAAGGTACTAAGCATCAACTACGTGATAGTTTAGAATAATTCAAAAAAAGCAGGCTCCGTAGAGACCCTCGATGTCTCGAAATCTTATGAAGTATGGAAAAAAATTTATTTCATATTATTAGAAACATTAAGGCTACTGAAATGCGACAAAATATTTCGAACGAATTATGCAAAGCGTTTTCGTTAAAAGAATATTCATTGCAAGGGATCATAATGAATCTGTAGTGGCACGTCATAAACCACTTTACTGTTTTAACTGTTTCATTTGGTTACAATTGTGTGAACGAAGAAATCAAGTATAGTGACCCAAATTGCCTAGCAAATATGGAGTTACCTTTTATTACGACAGTGCCAGATTATATAAATTTCCTTGATAACTTAAAGCGAATTCAGGAAATTTGTTTCACAAGTTTTATTGCAACCATAAAGTAGTTTGAATCTTCAGCTTTTCTAAAGCATTCTTCAAATGATTGAAAATACTTGCTTTGAATCTTAGAAATTAATACAGTTAAAAATATATTAATAAAATAATTGCAGTGTAGCAGGTTAGCAAAAAAGAAAACGAAAAGAAAACTGTTCTTCTAGTTTTTATATCAATCACCTAAAAATTGGGAGTATACTAATGTTGTCAATGTTTGTACCAGTCCGAAAAAAAAATTTTGAAGGGAAGCTTTGTTTTTACAATTATTCTTAATCAACATCCAATTCTGAATTGATTTGGCTCATTTGTCTGTAGATCATTTTGGCGAAAAACACGCCCAAAGAAATCATTTAGAATGACATAGATGAATACTTTTTAGAAAAATATATATTCCCTTTTTGTCATAATTTTTCATACATTCTTTTTAACGTTTTCAATCTCTTTCTCTCCTTCGTTTTCTGACTCTATCACGTTCACCCAATCGTTTTCTCTTTCTTTCTGTATTAAACATAAATTCACTTTGTATATTTTAAATTTTAAAAGACAAATGAGATAATGCTTTGGATGACACGACTAATCAACTTCAACTTTATATTGTCTACATTTATATTACTAAAATGTTTTTTTTGTTAGATGCACTGTAAAATCACTATAAATTAATATTTATTGTGTTAGTGATGGCACTTTTTAATTTTCGTTCAATATGAATGTGAGCGTTCTCCAAAAAACTCTTGGAAGCATGTTGATGTTCATGTCAATGACCAGAAACACATTTAGGACTAAGTCCATAACCACGTTCATGTACACGTCCACGCCAAATTGCCAGAAAAAAAATGCAAATTCCAGTTCCGGTTTTGGTTTAAATAGATTGAATGTTCTTCCTTTTTTTTTAATATTGCCAAAATTTCTAATAACATCGAGGTAAGGTGACTATGTCAATGATTTGGCATAGAATTTTACAATGAATTCTTATGAAAGTTTCATTTCAATTTTGATTTCTTCCGGATGTGTCTGTTGTTATTCACACGAAAGAAGATTTTGACTACTTTAATTGCAGATTTCAACTGAAATGAATGAAAGTATTCTACTGGGTCCACTAACAGTTTTACTTAAATCTTAAACAAAAAATCTTAAATAAAAAATCCAAACTTCTTCTTATCAGTAATTAATTTTGAAAATTAATTAAATTTTCCAAGAGAAAGAGTATATTTTAATTATAGACCAGCTTGCTTTTTAACTAAATTTATGATGCTAAAATTTTTGCTCGTTATATTTTCTTGCCGGTACTTTGCTTTCTTTGCTTTTTTACTAAAGTTTTACCCAAAAATATTACGACTTTCAAGTGTCTTAAGATTTTCACAATTTCATTGTCTCATTCTTTGTTTACTATTTTGGTACAACCACGACAATAAATGCTGTATAATTTGAAAAATGTTTTCCTTTTCGTTTCGTCCGATAGCAACATATTTAAAGTAAGTAAAATATGCGTACAAAGCAATAAAAGAAGGTGTGGAAAAAAAATTCATCTGTTTAAACAATTTCAATATGTTTGATTGTCTTCACTTAATACTGTTGTTATTGGTGGTGTTCTTTTTTTGATTTTTTACGCATATACATAAATGCAGAAAAATATACTTTTATGAAAACGAAAATGGAACGAAAATGTAAATTTAAACAACAAGAGACAAAGGAATGAAAGGACAAAAAAATTGTCTTATTCATTCGGTTATTCAATCATTTTACAATTAATTTTTCATCACATAAATGTCAACAAAAATATACATGGAGTAGATTGGATTGAATTTGTGTGTACTTATTTGCGTGTATAACTATAAATTTATGGTAGAGTAAATGAAGGTAAAAGTACTCATGTAAATTTTATTTTAATGGTGCCGTTATGTGTAAATTATCTAACAAGACAAACATTTATTTATATATATATATTGTATATGTATGTAGAAATATATGTTTATGTATGTGTATGTTATATGATATTCTACATAAGTTCGCTTTATATAAATTGAATTTCATATGAATGGCGCAAATACGAACGTATGGACGTATGGACATGTTTAAATAAATATTTAGTAATAACATGCACATTATCGTTTATTACCAATAACACACACATATATGCATACATTTTTCTATATACGCACACATATGACTTTACATATGTTGTATTAAATAAGCGAAGGTTTTGTAGAATTTAACGTGTAATGAGTATTATTTTGATAGTAACCGATATAACAACAAGAATTATCCAAAAATTACTCTGAACGACCCAGATGAATGTTTATAGGAATATTTTGTGATAATTGTGTGATTATTTCATAACAATTTTAAGGTGATTTTGTTTACATTTTGCTGTTTGTTATTTTATACATAAAAAAATTTTTTTTAATGCAAATTGACCCCAGATTCATAACACAGATCCAGAAGGCATTTAATAAAACTTTATGAAAGTTTTGAGAATTTTTTTTTATGAGTTTTCCTTTTTATACCCACCACTAAGAGGTTGTTGGTATATTCATTATGTTTGTAATGCCTAGAAGGAATCGTTGGAGACCCTATAAAGTATATGTATTTTTGATCACCATCACTTTCTGTATCGATTTAGACATGTCTGCCCGTTTGTTATAAACATTTTCCTGGTTGTAAAATTTGAGATATCAAACTCAAATTTAGCAGAATCATTGGAAGTTCTTGTACAAAGGTAGGGATTGAAAATGGATAAAATCAGTCGAAGGACACGCCCACAGTGCAACATAAACAGAGAGCTGCTTATTTTTTAAAGCAAAATTTGGTACTTTTTTGCTCATCATCTGAAAACTGCAAAATATAAAGAGCTGAAATTCTGCATATGTAGAGAGGCTATTGGTCTGCAATCCAAAAGTCATGGACATCGAGTACGCTTATGCTAAATTATGCAATACAAAATTTTGATTTTTTTATGTTTACATTATGTATTTACTACTGAAAAAACTGTAAAAAAGAGTCTTTGAATAAAAATATCACGGTGTCTGGGTAGTGGCTATCCAAGATATGGCCCCAGCCTAATATTATTTTCTTACTTGCATTTCTCATTTAAACAAACAGTTACACATTTCAAGTTATAAAAATATTTATTGAAAAACCAGGTTCTTCGCCATAATCGCATTAAATTCTATTGTTCTTTGTTCTTATTTCTTTCAAGTTACATTGTCATATTGCAATTTGTTCAGTTGCTTATTTCGTTACGTCTCATTTCACTTTATACTCCATACCAGTTGTTGTACAGGGTACTATAAGTTTTGTGAAGATGTTTGTTTCATCCAAAAGTGGGACAGACCCACTTTGTATTATACTAGTCGACTCAAAATGATTTCCTGATTCGATTTAGGTCTGTCTGACCGTTTGTCCATCTGAGCACCGTCAATGTAAATTTGTTATCAAGTTACAGGTCATAATTTTTGAGATACTTTGTTGAAATTCGGTACATAGGTATGTTTTAGCCGATAGACGAACCGAAAATCGTAACATTTTTACAAGTACGCCCCCTAAAAAGTTTTACTAAAAAAAATCATTTGAAAAAAGACACCTTTAAATATACTTTAACATAAAATTTCGCTAAATTGTGTTTTAACAAAGCAAATAATTGTTGGTCTAGATTGGTCCATCTTTTTGACCGCTTCTCATAGAATACCTTTTCCCAAAAGAAATCTTTACATGGTACAAAAGTTTCAATTTTGAAAATACTTTAACTAAAATTTGCACTGTCTTATGTTATAAAAAATTATGTGTCCAGTTCGATCCATACTTTGAATGTTTGAATGGACTTTTTTTTTTTAAAAATTAGATACTACAATTTTTTCAACATTAATATCTTATAATTCACTTATTTGACTTCAATCACATTAAACAAAGTTCTTATCTTGTCTTTCTTTTGAAATTTTCATGTTTTTTTTTTTGATTATATTACTAAATTTTCTTTTAAATTTGGCAGTTTTTGTAAACTTTCTCTCTGTCTCTTTTATTATACTTAATACCATTTCCGGTACATAATGGCATATAATGGCTTTATATGAATGTATGTAATACCCAAACCGATTTGAGTGAGATAGAACGAAATTTTATTGTATCAATCAATTAAGAATCGCTGCATGCATCGATTTAAACCTGCCTATTCGCCGTTCGTTCGTTCGTCCGTTTGTCATAATTTAATGCAATTTGGTGCATAGGTGTATTTTGATCTTATGACTTAAGCCTATTGAGGATGATTAAGGTGGCACCAATTTTTGCAAACACTTTCACGAAATGTTTTTTGTCGAAAAAAGTCGCCATATGGACAAAAGTTGAAATATTGAATACATTTTACCTAAATGAGGTACATAATAGTATCTTGATTTGTTTCATATTTGGTACAAATGGGTTCATTTTTTTGGACTGTTTCCTACATAACGAAATTTTTCAAATCATTTAATTAATTACACTTTTTTACTTTCTTGTTTTGCAACTGTTTTTTCGGATTTTTTAATTGGTTTAACAAAATAGTGATAAGTGGGTCGCAACCGACTATACAAATTTTACTTATTTTTAATTGGTTTCATTAAGAACACAAAAATGGCACAAGCTAATAAAATAAACAAATAATAAAAAATTCTGTAATATGGATAACTTTTTTCTTTAAATTGAATTCAATAATGAAGTAGAATTTAAATAAATATAATAATAACAGATAATATAACAACAAACTATAAGAAAAAGGAAGCACAAAGTTTTATACCCTACATTATTATACGTGTACGCAGACGTTTATAAGACCCAGAAGTAGTTGAAACACATCTACTTTTTATTTATGCCGATAGGAATCACTTTTTGAATAGATTTAAGTTTGCCTATCCGTCCGTTTGTATGTCCGTCTGTTGTTTATCTATGTGATTTGTTATTAAGCTAGAAGTAAAAAAATTTGGAGGTTTTTTAAGAAACTCGATACGTAGGTTGATTTCGACCCAGAGTCAAACGCTATTGAAAGTGGTTGGAATTGGGCCAGTTTTGTTTTTTTATGCTCTCAAAAAAATGTGAGAAAGAGTTACAATTTTAAACATAATTTATGGAAAATAATCACGTTATTATCACGGTAGTTTCACATAAAAAAATGCGTGTATCAAATTTGGTTTAGATGGGGAGGGATTTACTCTTCCACCCCATATAACGAATTTATCCAAACATGTAAAAATCACAATTGTTTACATGTAATTAATGTGGATTAAATTTTTAGGCATTACATAGTGTAGGCAATTTAGGAGTCGGTTTATACCGGCTGTAACATTTTTATTACTTTTCATTTAAAAAAAAGTTTCAGATGCGATTGATTTTAAAATTAAAATCCCTAAATTTTCTAGTAAGTTTAACTGGCAAAAAAAAGAACTCCTAAGATTCTGGAATTTCTTTATCCAGGGGCTTATAAAAGTCCTTTTTTTAATACCCACCACAACATAACCATTTGCAATAGGTTTCGTTCTTGGGTTCCAGTATATTTGAGTAACAAATTGCTTCAATATACCACAAAAATTTGTAGACAGAGAGATATTTTTAGGCTTAATCGAAGAATGTCATATATGTATGACAATTGTATATCAATCGTGGGCGTGGCTTATATTTGATTTATTGACGACAGATGCACAGGCAAATTAGGAATAAAGAATGAATTTGATGCGTCTTAAGGATATTAACCGAATTAAAAACTCGAATAATTTATGTATCGGAGATTTTGCATTATGAATGAACAGACAAGCAAACAAACATACATATAAGCAGACAGTAGCAGTAGTATTAAACAGTCTGCCCATTGCTCCTTTTATGTTTTTTCTTAAATTTTTCTTTCAAAAGTTAATTTATAAATTTAGATTTTTTTAATTACGCAACACGCAAACACATACGCTCATAAAAGTTTGTATAAATTCACTTCTTGTCGAATGGAAAATTCGAATTTCTGCCATTTTACCGTTTTTGTTATTAATTTTTTTTCTGTATATAGTCGTTTTTCAATCATGCTTGCATTTGATTTCTTTTTTTACGATTTTCTGATAACATTTTTATTGTACTTTTATGCCATTTACTTTTGTTGCTTTTAATTCATGCTTCATGTTTATGCAAATTACACTTTTTTGACCCATCTCATTCTCTTCATTCACCATAACTGTTTTCTTTTCTGGTTGCTGTAGTTTAAATATCGCTTGCGTGCCTGCAATTTTCCATCGTATAGTGTTATTGTTGTTGTTATTGCCGTTATTGTTATTGTAGGCGTTTTCCACATTTCATGTAGTTGTTTCTTTTTTCCATCATTTACTGTTTAGCTGATGCTTTTCTTAATAGTTGTCGATTGGCGAATGTTATTTGCTGATTGTTTATTGCTGTTGTTGCCATTTCGTTTAAAATTTCTTTCATTTAATGTTTTACGTTACATACACAACAACAATAATAACAATAACAGAATAGCGAAAACAATATTAATAATAAAAGCAACAAAAATAATCGGTATTTCCCTGGTGCATTTTCACTGGATCAGTTTACAAAATTTTCAATAATTTCTCTTCTTTTTATAACCACCTTCAACAGTTTGGTCATTAAAATATTTGCAAAATACCGAAGAACGCAACAAAAGTATATACATTCTTGTCAAGTATAAAATTCTGAATTTGAATTTAGTCAAATTTTAGATATAGAAATCAAATTTAGCAAGGAATGCAAACATTCAAAATAAGTTTATATTGAAAATTGATCATATTGAAATTTGGTCATGTTGAAAATCAGTCATATTGAAAATTGATCAGGTGGCACAACCGTACTGCCAACTAAATTGTGACTATTTGCGTGCTTTTTTTTATTAATAATTATTCATTTATCTTTGTTTATTACGTATAAATGGCCACAAATAGAAAATTGAATAATAGCCTGAACATTAAAACCATTTTTCTGTAATAGTCATTCTCAAATTATTTAAATCGGTTACACTTTACCTATTTTATATTAAAAGACGTCTAATGTTCATTTTTATACTTTCCAACCAGAGGTTGGGGGTGTATTCCTTTTAGTTTAAGGACACGCTCATACTCAGTTTTTTAAGCCATATTTTGGTGGTTTTTTCTCATTATTTGCAAACTGCAAAGATAGAAAATTAAAATCTTATGCAAATAGGGAGGACAGTTATCTACAAAGTCAGTCCACAAGTAATGCCACGCCTACGCGAAAGTATGCATTACTAAATTTTTATTTTTTAATATATACGCTTTCCATTTTTATACTGAACAATTAAAACAGTGGGTATTCAAGATTTGGTCTCAGTCAAATATAATTTTTGGACTTGTTTTATCTTTTTAGATTTTTGTATTGGTTACTCGTCCGTAACGTCGTCACTTAAAATTTACATTCGTATCTAATTTTCGCTAAATATTGAATTTTAAAATGAAACAATTCGAACAACTCCAATCACTTCACTTTATTGGCTGAATATAAGAAGGTTTTTACTTGATATCAGTACATTTTACGCCATAAATAATCTTGATAATTTTTATGTAAATTCTTAAACCACCGTACTCAATTATTACTGGATAGGAATGGGTACCCGTGATTTGGTCTTAGTCAATTTGGCCTTTCTAAATTTTGTATTCCTAATATTTTTTTTTATCATGTACTTGAAGTACGTGGGAAAGAAATAGTGGAAGAGCAAGTGCAGCTGCTGGAGCAGAACCGAAAACAAATAGAATAACAAAAACTATTTAGAATTTTTTTCAAATTGTATTGTATCATGATTATATTTCTAGTTCTCTCTACCTCGCTTTCTTTCTTTCTTTAGCTTGTGCATTTCTTGTATAAATACCTTATTTATTTGTTATTATTGTTGATTTTGTTGTTGTTATTGTGAATTAATTATCTACATAAATTTGGGTATAAATTTTGTGACATTGACACAAAAAAAAGACCAAAAAGTAAATTCAACAAGTTTGACATTAACAAATCAGCAAATCAACAAACCAACAAAACGACAAATCAGCAACAATTGACTTTTTTTGTTTGTGTTATTAAAATTAATTCTTAAATAAACATTCATATCATAAACCTACTTATTTTTAAAGGCTACAATGGCAGACAGGCTTATCGGCAAAATATCAAAGAAACTCTATCAAAAGCACGATTCATTAGTTTGTAAAATTTATAACCATTAAAAACACTGTCTATACAGAAAAGGTTAATTTTAGTGGATCGATATGACTCAATTTTCGGTGATACATAGTTTTTTTTCCAAAAGTTTTACTTATTTAATGTACAAAATGTCGTATACAAAATGTCTACTAATTTATGATTGAATTGAAATCTTTTAGAATTTGTTACTATGAAGGAAAGTGCTGAATGCGAAAAGCCCATAGCTTAACCGATTCAGAGATTTGTTATTCAAGAACATTTCATTATAATAGTTGTTTGCAATGATTACTAAACTTTAAGGGAGGGTCTGATATTGTCTAGCAATCAGAGAAAACATATAATTAAAGTCAAAACATGATAGTTTGGAGAAAAAAACATTGATCTAGTGCTGTTGTGTAGACAAGTGCGCAATAAGTAAATACTCAATAGTTTAACAATAATTTTTTTTTGTTTAGACAATTTGTATTGATTTTGATGTTGACATTGACGTTGCCATCAGGCTGTTTACTTTAAAATATTTGTATTTTGTCATTTTAATTAAAAGTGAAATTGTACAATGAAATCAACAGGATTATAGTGAATATAAGGGCAAAGAAGAAACAGTGAAAGTTAGAGTAAAAAGGGGAGACTGATGTAGAGAGTCAATGAAGTTGAAAAAAGCACACAAAAAATCTGAAAAGGATTGAACAAGAGAACATGAAAATGAAATTGTTTTGTTGAATAATAATTTCAATGAATTTTACTGTTAAAATTTAAACGTCATTTCAAGGACACTGAAAAGAAGATTGCAATAAGAAACATCGCAATAGACCAATAGCCATCAGAACAGTCAGTACAATCACAAGTAAATTGCAAGCTAAACCTTGAAATATGTTGAGAAATAGACAAAGCATCATACCGATTATTCCAAATGTAATGGATTCATTTCCCTACATTTCAAAATTGCAAGTCAAATAGGACAAATTAAAGAAACATTTCTTGCAATTTTAATACACTATCTATTTTATTTCTCTTTAATTAATTTACTTACATGTTACAATTTTGTAAAAGTTTTGAAAAGACCAATAATACTTACAAGACCAGGGCTCAATTACATCACTATCAAATCAATAACAAAATCCTTTAAACGTAGAATTTTACACAAGGGCATAGAGGTCACTTAAAAAGCTTTGAATTGTATTAACTAGCGGTGGGGAAACAGTGGTAGGACAATGTAAAAAATAAAATAAAAAAGCCTGGTTCTCCGCAGCACAGCTACTTTAACCTTCTTTTAATTCGTCACATTTCTTCAAATTTTTTCAAATTGTTTTCTGAATATTTTCCAATTATATCATTTTTTTCACGACTCATGAAAAGTTAAGTTTTGTGTATTTTGACATTTAACATTAATAATGTATTTAATGAAAAATTTTGTGCATTAATGTAGAATACGAAAGCCTGTCTCAACTGAAGCAGATCTTTTTCGTTATAAAATAATTTGGAAGTTCATTCAAATAAATTGAAAATATTGAAAAGGTTATAGAATTGAAAAATTAGAGAAGTTTTATTTTTTTTTACATTTGACAGTAACTGGAGTGTTTCAATGTTTAAAAAATTTATACTAACGATAAATACGCACATAGTAAAATTTTCATATACAGTCGCAAGTTACTGAATATTTTAGAACTTGTATCTTGTTCTGAAAGTTTACTTGAGGATAGGGCAGGAAAAAAGCAGGAAAAAATGGAAAAAGTTTGAAAGAGAGGGCAAAATTTTGTGAGCATCGTCGTCATTTTAGATTTAGATCACTGTACATACACCTTTACACAATGTATTGCTTAATAAGTCAAGGGGGTCACATTAATTTAGTATGACGCTGCTTCTAGCATAGCATAATTTTTAGATATTACCTACATTCAAACAACACGCATCAAAGCCGCTACTTATTGCAATTCGGAGCTTTTTAAATGACCACTGCTCTCTTGTGTCTAATCCTACGTTTAAAGAATTTTGTTATTGCTTGGAAAGTGACGTAATTGAGCATTGGTCTAGTGAATATTATTGATCATTTCAAAATTTTTACAAAATTGTAATGCATAATTAATTAAAGAGAAATAAAACAAAGAGAATATTAATAGTGCGAGAAATGTTTCCTTAATTTGTCCTATTTGACTTACAATTTTGAAATGTAAGGAAATGAATCCATTACATTTGGAATAATCGGTATGATGCTTTGTCTATTTCTCAATATATTTCAAGGTTGAGCTTGAAATTGACTTTTGGTTGTTCTGAACTGTTCTGTTTATTGAAATTATCATTTATTGAAATTATCATTTAACAAAATAATACTTACCTTTAGTTGCCTTCTTCTGCTTCGTCTTGAGACTATTCATATATTTTACAGTCAAATTACAAAATTCTTTTACAAATTCAAAAATTTCTAAGTAAATGAAATGTGCTAATAAAAAGCGCTTTTTGTCTTCTTGTCTAACTTTGACAGTTTTCTTGAAGACAGAAGACAGCACGAAGGAGCAATAGGATTCAATAAGAATCGTAGTCATCTTGGATGTACATGTACATGCATGTCTGTGCAATACCTAGATCAATAAGTCTTGGCTGCTGAGAGCGTAGACTTCTTGACTATTGTACTTTACATTGCAATTGATACCTTATTTAACCTGCCTTGCCAATTCTTATTTTCTATAATAAGTAAACTTCTTTTGCCCCTTTGACGTTTCCCCAAATCAGTAGAATAACTAAAAAAAGCTAGATAGAATTTGCTTGGTCTGGTTGTCATAAAAGGTTTGAGTGCGTTGTACATCACACCTCAACTAGGTTGAATAAATTGTTGCACATCATGGTATACGCAAAATTTTTTCCATGGGAATTCACACTTCTTATTCAAAGTCTGTAGAAAAGATTGTTACATTTTCAAGATTGGACATTTTCATTTAAATAGACATTTTTGTACGACTGAAGGGGAAACAGAAGAAAGCTATTGAGCCTAATTATTCTTACAATAATAATTATAATAGATTTTAGTACTACAATTTAGACAAGAAACATTTCAAGGACACAAACAATAAGAATTAAAAATCCCGCAATAGACCAATAGCTATCAGAACATTCAGAACAATCAAAAGTAAATTGCAAGCTAAACTTTAAATATTGTTGAGGAATAGATCAAGCATCGTACTGAATATTCCAAATTTAATGTACCTCTTTCCTTACATTTTATAAATGCAAATTAAAAATTATTATGAATTATTTATTGTACTATTATTGTTAAAATTTTTTTTGCTTTATTTGTGTACTATAATTAATTTAATTACGCGAAGAAAGTGGTGTTTTAATTTGTAAATTAATGATTTTGATATTGGGTCAGATCGACGATGTGCTGTAGTTGAATTGACAAAACTGTTCATCCATAATGGATAAATTTGGTTTAGTTACACAAATAATATTGCAGCACAAGAAACAGGACTTCAGCTGCGACTTCACGGGTGCTTGCTCTTTCAGTTTTCTTATTTTTCTTATTTGGCATATTTGCAAATTGCTTCCAATTATTCCCAAAATCGTCCATATTTTATGTACTATTCTTAAATTTATTGCAATTGATGCTTTGTATATTTCGATTTTCTTCTGAATAATTTCTTTATATAAAATTTTACATAGAAAATATATATGACAACGCCTGCCACTACTGGTATGGACATTGTATTATAGAAATTTTAGTGCAGACTGAAATTTATATGATTGGAAAACTTTTATTTTTCATTTTTGACAATAATTGAAATGATTCAATGTTTGTGCAAATGAAATATATTTTGTGCAAAGTACCCATCGAACAGGTAAAATTTCTACATATAATAGCAATTGATAAAATTTGTTGGAACTTTTTCCAACTTTGTTCTGAAAGTTTACTAGAGGATAGAACAAAGCATGAAAAAGCAATAAGATTTAGTTGGAGTTGGACTCTTTTATTTTTACTCGCACGTGAAAATCCATATATCGCACATGTATATTCTCAAAAATTGAAACTTCTTCGTATATTCGTTTTATTATTTTTCGCTACACAACACACGCGCACACATACACATACACGTACGCACCCAAAAGCAAATGATGTCTTTTTCTGTTTTGACTTGTTAATTTTTTTGTTATTGTGTTGCCGTTTTTAACTGTAAATTATTTTAAATTGTTTTGCATAAACGTTTTTTAAGTGGCTGCTTAAAAACTTAAATTTATGTTGATTCTAAAGTTGTTCTTATTGTTGCTGGTACTCCTGCTCTAATATCTGAGTCATGAAAGTAATTTCTCATTATATCATTAAAAACAGGACAAACAAATATGTCAATAATCGTACAAAATCAAGATTTTCTGGCTTGATAAGTACTAATCATTCAGAAGGATGGGTTCGAGAGGTCCACATCTAACCAATAACAAATAACATATTTAAACTTTCGAACAACACCATTTTCTTCCCCTCTCTCTCATACAATATCTCTCATTCTTTCTCTAAATAAAGAAGGTATTCTGCACCTTTGAAGACTCTTAAAAAGAACTTGTGACAATTTTTTTCTTGTTTACTTTTTTCTGTACGCTACATACCTGTTTCTTTGCTTAAGTGTTCATTCTAAAGCGTTCTAATTTTTTCATGCAGTAATTTTCACTTTTATTTTTCGCATACCCTTAATTATAATTGTTTTCGTTTTTACGGTGGTGCCTTTTCAGTTTTTCCTTCCTTTTGGTACTTTGTAAGACAAAGTTTTATATGCACTCAATCAGTTAGTTTAGTTCAGTTCAATTCAATTCAATTCAATTCAGTTCAGATCAATTCAATTCAGTTCAGTTCAATTCAGTTCAATTCAATTCAATTCAGTACAGTTCAATTCAGTTCAGTTCAGTTCCATTCAATTCAGTAGAATTCAATTCAGTTCAGTTTAACTCACTTCAAGTCAGTTCGGTTCAATTCAGTTCAACTCACTTCAATACACTTTAATTCATTTCAATTCATTTCAATTCAGTTCAATTCATTTCAGATTAGTTCAATTCAGTTCAATTCAGTGCAATTCAGTTCAATTCAGTTCAATTAAGTTCAATTTAGTTCATTTCAATTCAATTCACTTCAGTTCTGTTCAGTATAATTCAGTTCAATTCAGTTCAGTTCACCTCAATTCAATTCAGTTCCGTTCAGTTCAATTCAGTTCAGTTCAGTTCAATTCAGTTTAATTCAGTTCCATTCAGTTCAATTCAGTTCAAGCCAGTTCAGTTCAGTTCAGTTCAATTCGGTCCAATTAAGTTCAATTTAGTTCATTTCAATTCAATTCACTTCAATTCTGTTCAGTATAATTCAGTTCAATTCAGATCAGTTCACCTTAATCCAATTCAGTTCAGTTCAATACAGTTCAACTAAGTTCAATTCAGTTCCATTCAGATCAATTCAGTTCATTTCAGTTAAATTCAGCTCAATTCAGTTCAATTCTGTTCAATTCAGTTCAATTCAATTCAACTCAGTTCAGGTCAATTCAGTTCAATTCAGTTCAATTCATCTCAATTCAGTTCAATTTAGTTCAAAATAATTCAATTCAGTTCAATTCAATTCAATTCAATTCAATTCAATTCAATTCAATTCAATTCAGTACAGTTCAGTTCAGTTCAGTTCAATTCAATACAGTTCAATTCAGTTCGGTTCTATTCAGTTCAGTTCAGTTTAATTCACTTAAATTCAAATTATGTAAGTTCAATTCACTTCAATTTAATTCAATTCAGTTCGATTCAGTTTAGTTCTCATCAGTTCATTTCAATTCGGTTCAATTCAGTTCAGTTTATTTCATTTCAATTCAATTCAGTTCAATCCAGTTCAATTTCGTTCAATTCAGATCAATTCAGTTCAATTCAGTTTAATTCAGTTCAATCCAGTTCATTTTCATTCAATTCAGGTCAATTCAGTACTATTCAGTTCCATTCAGTTCAATTCAGTTCATTTCAGTTCAATTCAGCTCAATTCAGATCAATTCAATTCAATTCAGTTCAATTCATTTCAGATCAATTCAGTTTAATTAAGTTCAACTCAGTTCAATTCAGTTCATTTTGGTTCATTTCATTTCAATTCGGTATAGTTTAATTCAATTTAATTCAACTCAGTACAGTTCAATTCAGTTCAACTCAGTTCAATTCAGTTCAATTGAGTTCAATTCAGTACAATTCTGTTCAATTCAGTTCAATTCAGTTCAATTCAGTTCATTTCTGTTCAATTCAGTTCATTTCAATTCAGTTCAGTTCAATTCAGTTCAATTCTGTTCAGTTCAGTTTAATTCAATTCAATTCAGTTTAGTTTAATTTAATTTAATTCAATTGAATTCAATTCAACTCAATTCAATTCAGTTCGATTCAGTTCAGTTCAATTCAATTCAGTTCAGTTCAGTTCAGTTCAATTCAGTTCAATTCAGTTCAATTCAATTAAGTTTAATTAAATTTAGTTCAATTTAGTTTAACTCAGTTCAGTTCAGTTAATTCATTTCAATTAAGTTCAATTCTGTTTACTTCAGTATAATTCAGTTCAATTCAATTCAGTGTAGTTTAGTTCAGTTCAGTTCAGATCAATTCACTTCAGTTCAATTTAGTTTAGTTCAGTTCAATTTATTTCAATTTAGTTCAAATCAGAGTAATTCAGTTAAAGTCAGTTCAGTTCACTTAAGTTGAGTTAAATTCAGTTAAGTTCAATTAAGTTCAATTCAGTTCTATTCAATTCAATTCAGTACAATTCAGTTCAGTTCAGTTCAATTCCGTTTAATTCAACTCAGTTCAGTTCAATTCAGTTCAGTTTAATTCAATTCAGTTTAATTTAGTTCAGTTCAATACAGTTCAACTGAGTTTAATTAAGTTCATTTCAATTTAATTCAGTTCAATTCAGTTCAGTTAGGTTCAATTAAGTTCAGTTAAGTTCAATTAAGTTCAATTCAGTTCTGTTCAGTTCAATTCAGTACAATTTAGTTGGGTTCAATTCAGTTCAATTCAGTTCAATTCATCTCAAGTCAGTTCAACTTAGTTCAAATCAATTCATTTCAGTTCAATTCAATTCAATTCATTTAAGTTCAGTTCAGTTCAGTTCAGTTCAGTTCAGTTCAGTTCAATTCAGTTCAGTTTAATTCAATTCAGTTCAATTTAGTTCAATTTAGTTCAATTCAATTCAATTCAGATCAGTTCAATTCAATTCAATTCAATTTAGTACAATTCAGATCAATTCAGTTCAATTCAATTAAGTTTACTTTAATTTAGTGCAGATCAGTTCAGTTAATTCATTTCAATTAGGTTCACTTCTGTTTAGTTCAGTATATTTCAGTTCAATTCACTTCAGTTTGGCTTAGTTCAGTTCAGATAAATTCACTTCAGTTCAATTTAGTTTAGTTCAGTTCAATTCAGTTCAGTTAAGTTCAATTTAGTTCAATTCAGTTCAAGTCCATTCAATTCAGTTCAATTCAATTCAATTCAGTTCAATTCAGTTCAATTCAGTTCGGATTAGTTCAATTCAATTCAATTCAGTTCAATTCAGTTCGGATTAGTTCAATTCAGTTCAATTCAGTACAATTCAGTTCAATTCACTTCAGTTCTTTTCAGTATAATTCAGTTCAAAGCAGTTCAATTCAGTTCAAGTCAGTTCAATTTAGTTCAATTCAATTCAATTCAGTTCAATTCAATTCAGATTATTGTAATTCAGTTCAGTTCAGTTCATTTCAGTTTAATTCAGTTCAATTTTGTTCAAGTTTGTTCAATTCAATTTAATTTAGTTCAATTCAGTTAAATTCAGTTCAGTTAAGTATAATTCAATTCAATTCAGTTAAATTTAGATAACTTCAATTCAATTCAGTTCATTTAAGTTCAATTCAAATCAATTCAACTCAGTTCTGTTTAATTCAGTTCATTTAAGTTCAGTTCAGTTCAGTTCAACTCCCTTCAGTACACTTTAATTCATTTCAATTCATTAGTTCAGTTCATTTTAATTCAGTTCAAGTCAGTTTAATTCAGTTCAATTCAGTTCGGATTAGTTCAATTCAGTTCAATTCAGTTTAATTCAGTTCTATTTAGTTCAGTTAGTTTCAATTAAGTTCAGTTAAGTTCAACTAAGTTCAATTCAGTTCTATTCAGTTCAATTCAGTGCAATTCAATTCAGTTCCATTCAGTTCAGTTCAGTCCAATGCAGTTCAATTCAACTCAGTTCAGTTCTATTCAGTTCAGTTTAATTCAATTCAGTTCAATTTAGTTCAGTTCAATACAGTTCAACTGAGCTCAATTCGTTTCAATTTAGTTTAATTCAATTCAATCCAGTTCATTTTAATTAAATTCAGATCAATTCAGTACTATTCAGTTCCATTCAGTTATATTCAGTTCAATTCAGTTCAATTCAGTTCATTTCAGTTCAATTCAATTCAACTCAGTTCAGGTCAACTCAGTTCAATTCAGTTCAATTCATCTCAATTCAGTTCAATTTAGTTCAAAATAATTCAATTCAGTTCAATTCAATTCAATTCAATTCAATTCAATTCAGTACAGTTCAGTTCAGTTCAGTTCAGTTCAGTTCAATTCAATACAGTTCAATTCAGTTCGGTTCTATTCAGTTCAGTTCAGTTCAATTCACTTAAATTCAAATTATGTAAGTTCAATTCACTTCAATTTAATTCAATTCAGTTCGATTCAGTTTAGTTCAGTTCAGTTCATTTCAATTCGGTTCAATTCAGTTCAGTTTATTTCATTTCAATTCAATTCAGTTCAATCCAGTTCAATTTCGTTCAATTCAGATCAATTCAGTTCAATTCAGTTTAATTCAGTTCAATCCAGTTCATTTTCATTCAATTCAGGTCAATTCAGTACTATTCAGTTCCATTCAGTTCAATTCAGTTCATTTTAGTTCAATTCAGCTCAATTCAGTTCAAATCAATTCAATTCAATACAATTCTGTTCAATTTTGATCAATTCAGTTCAACTCATTTCAAATCAATTATGTTCAATTCAGTTCAATTCATCTCAATTTAGTTCAATTTAGTTCAATTCAATTCAATTTTGTTCAGTTTAATTCCATTCAATTCAATTCAGTTCAATTCAGTTCAATTCAGTTCAGTTCAGCTCAATTCAGTTTAATTCAGTTCAACTCAGTTCAATTCAATTCAATTTAGTACAATTC
Organism: Melophagus ovinus; assembly: GCA_023089585.1. NCBI lineage: Eukaryota > Metazoa > Arthropoda > Insecta > Diptera > Hippoboscidae > Melophagus > Melophagus ovinus. The sequence goes on from JAKKIB010000057.1 coordinate 37,843, forward strand.
AGATCAATTCAGTTCAATTCAATTAAGTTTACTTTAATTTAGTGCAGATCAGTTCAGTTAATTCATTTCAATTAGGTTCACTTCTGTTTAGTTCAGTATATTTCAGTTCAATTCATTTCAGTTTGGCTTAGTTCAGTTCAGATAAATTCACTTCAGTTCAATTTAGTTTAGTTCAGTTCAATTCAGTTCAGTTAAGTTCAATTTAGTTCAATTCAGTTCAAGTCCGTTCAATTCAGTTCAATTCAATTCAATTCAGTTCAATTCAGTTCAATTCAGTTCGGATTAGTTCAATTCAATTCAATTCAGTTCAATTCAGTTCGGATTAGTTCAATTCAGTTCAATTCAGTACAATTCAGTTCAATTCACTTCAGTTCTTTTCAGTATAATTCAGTTCAAAGCAGTTCCATTCAGTTCAAGTCAGTTCAATTTAGTTCAATTCAATTCAATTCAGTTCAATTCAGTTCAATTCAATTCAGATTATTGTAATTCAGTTCAGTTCAGTTCATTTCAGTTTAATTCAGTTCAATTTTGTTCAAGTTTGTTCAATTCAATTTAATTTAGTTCAATTCAGTTAAATTCAGTTCAGTTAAGTATAATTCAATTCAATTCAGTTAAATTTAGATAACTTCAATTCAATTCAGTTCATTTAAGTTCAATTCAAATAAATTCAACTCAGTTCTGTTTAATTCAGTTCATTTAAGTTCAGTTCAGTTCAGTTCAACTCCCTTCAGTACACTTTAATTCATTTCAATTCATTAGTTCAGTTCATTTTAATTCAGTTCAAGTCAGTTTAATTCAGTTCAATTCAGTTCGGATTAGTTCAATTCAGTTCAATTCAGTTTAATTCAGTTCTATTTAGTTCAGTTAGTTTCAATTAAGTTCAGTTAAGTTCAACTAAGTTCAATTCAGTTCTATTCAGTTCAATTCAGTGCAAGTCAATTCAGTTCCATTCAGTTCAGTTCAGTCCAATGCAGTTCAATTCAACTCAGTTCAGTTCTATTCAGTTCAGTTTAATTCAATTCAGTTCAATTTAGTTCAGTTCAATACAGTTCAACTGAGCTCAATTCGTTTCAATTTAGTTTAATTCAATTCAATCCAGTTCATTTTAATTAAATTCAGATCAATTCAGTACTATTCAGTTCCATTCAGTTATATTCAGTTCAATTCAGTTCAATTCAGTTCAATTCAGTTCATTTCAGTTCAATTCAATTCAACTCAGTTCAGGTTAATTCAGTTCAATTCAGTTCAATTCATCTCAATTCAGTTGAATTTAGTTCAAAATAATTCAATTCAGTTCAATTCAATTCAATTCAATTCAATTCAGTACAGTTCAGTTCAGTTCAGTTCAATTCAATACAGTTCAATTCAGTTCGGTTCTATTCAGTTCAGTTCAGTTCAATTCACTTAAATTCAAATTATGTAAGTTCAATTCACTTCAATTTAATTCAATTCAGTTCGATTCAGTTTAGTTCACTTCAGTTCATTTCAATTCGGTTCAATTCAGTTCAGTTTATTTCATTTCAATTCAATTCAGTTCAATCCAGTTCAATTTCGTTCAATTCAGATCAATTCAGTTCAATTCAGTTTAATTCAGTTCAATCCAGTTCATTTTCATTCAATTCAGGTCAATTCAGTACTACTCAGTTCCATTCAGTTCAATTCAGTTCATTTCAGTTCAATTCAGCTCAATTCAATTCAAATCAATTCAATTCAATACAATTCTGTTCAATTTTGATCAATTCAATTCAACTCATTTCAAATCAATTATGTTCAATTCAGTTCAATTCATCTCAATTTAGTTCAATTTAGTTCAATTCAATTCAATTTTGTTCAGTTTAATTCCATTCAATTCAATTCAATTCAATTCAGATAAATTCAATTCAATTTAATTGAATTCAATTCAATTCAGTTTTGTTCAGTTTAATTCCATTCAATTCAATTCAATTCAATTCAGATTAATTCAATTAAATTCAATTCAATTCAATTCAGTTCAATTCAGTTCAGTTCAGTTCAGCTCAATTCAGTTTAATTCAGTTCAACTCATTTCAGTTCAATTCAATTTAGTACAATTCAGATTAATTCAGTTCAATTCAGTTCAATTAAGTTCAATTTAGTTCATTTCAATTCAATTCACTTCAGTTCTGTTCAGTATAATTCACTTCAAAGCAGTTCAATTCAGTTCAAGTCAGTTCAATTCAGTTCAATTCAATTCAATTCAGTTCAGTTCAGTTCAATTCAGTTCGGATTAGTTCAATTCAGTTCAATTCAGTTCGGATTAGTTCAATTCAGTTCAATTCAGTACAATTCAGTTCAACTCAGTTCATTTAAGTTCAATTAAGTTCATTTCAATTCAATTCACTTCAGTTCTGTTCAGTATAATTCAGTTCAAATCAGTTCAATTCGGTTCAAGTCAGTTCAATTTAGTTCAATTCAATTCAATTCAGTACAATTCAGTTCAGTTCAGTTCAGTTCATTTCAGGTCAGTTCAATTCTATTCAGTTAAATTCAGTTCAGTTCAGTATAATTCAATTCAATTCAGCTCAATTTAGATAACTTCAATTCAAATCAGTTCAGTTAAGTTAAATTCAAATCAATTCAATTCAGTTCTGTTTAATTTAGTTCATTTAAGTTCAGTTCAATTCAGTTCAACCCCCTTCAATACACTTTAATTCATTTCAATTCATTAGTTCAATTCTTTTCAATTCAGTTCAAGTCAGTTTAATTCAGTTCAATTCAGTTCGGATTAGTTCAATTCAGTTCAATTCAGTTTAATTCAGTTCAATTTAGTTCAGTTAGTTTCAATTAAGTTCAGTTAAGTTCAACGAAGTTCAATTCAGTTCTATTCAGTTCAGTTTAATTCAATTCAGTTCAATTTAGTTCAGCTCAATACAGTTCAACTGAGTTCAATTCGTTTCAACTTAGTTTAATTCAATTCAATCCAGTTCATTTTAATTAAATTCAGATCAATTCAGTACTATTCAGTTCCATTCAGTTCAATTCAGTTCAATTCAGTTCATTTCAGTTCAATTCAGCTCAATTCAGTTCAATTCAATTTAACTCAGTTCAGTTCAATTCAGTCCAATTCAGTTCAGTTCATTTCAATTCAGTTCAATTTAGTTCAAATCAATTCAATTCAGTTCAATTCAATTCAGTTCAGTTCAGTTCAATTCAATTCAGTTCAATTCAGTCCAGTTCAGTTCAGTTCAGTTCAATTCAATTCAGTTCAAGTTTAATTCTTCTCAATTCAGTTCAATTTAGTTCAAATCCATTCAATTCAGTTCAATTCCGTTCAATTCAATTCAATTCAATTCACATAATTTCAATTCAATTTAATTCAGTTCAGTTCAGTTCATTTTAATTTAAATTAATTCAATTCAAGTCAATTCAGATCAATTCAATTCAATTCAGTTCAATTCATTTCAGATCAATTCAGTTTAATTAAGTTCAACTCAGTTCAATTCAGTTCATTTTGGTTCATTTCATTTCAATTCGGTTTAGTTTAATTCAATTTAATTCAACTCAGTACAGTTCAATTCAGTTCAACTCAGTTCAATTCAGTTCAATTGAGTTCAATTCAGTACAATTCTGTTCAATTCAGTTCAATTCAGTTCAATTCAGTTCAATTCAGTTCAATTCAGTTCATTTCTGTTCAATTCAGTTCAATTCAGTTCAATTCAGTTCATTTCTGTTCAATTCAGTTCATTTCAATTCAGTTCAGTTCAATTCAGTTCAATTCTGTTCAGTTCAGTTTAATTCAATTCAATTCAGTTTAGTTTAATTTAATTTAATTCAATTGAATTCAATTCAACTCAATTCAATTCAGTTCGATTCAGTTCAGTTCAATTCAATTCAGTTCAGTTCAGCTCAATTCAGTTCAATTCAATTAAGTTTAATTAAATTTAGTTCAATTTAGTTTAACTCATTCATTTCAATTAAGTTTAATTCTGTTTACTTCAGTATAATTCAGTTCAATTCAATTCAGTGTAGTTTAGTTCAGTTCAGTTCAGATCAATTCACTTCAGTTCAATTTAGTTTAGTTCAGTTCAATTTATTTCAATTTAGTTCAAATCGGAGTAATTCAGTTAAAGTCAGTTCAGTTCACTTAAGTTGAGTTAAATTCAGTTAAGTTCAATTAAGTTCAATTCAGTTCTATTCAATTCAATTCAGTACAATTCAGTTCAGTTCAGTTCAATTCAGTTTAATTCAACTCAGTTCAGTTCAATTCAGTTCAGTTTAATTCAATTCAGTTTAATTTAGTTCAGTTCAATACAGTTCAACTGAGTTTAATTAAGTTCATTTCAATTTAATTCAGTTCAATTCAGTTCAGTTAGGTTCAATTAAGTTCAGTTAAGTTCAATTAAGTTCAATTCAGTTCTGTTCAGTTCAATTCAGTACAATTTAGTTGGGTTCAATTCAGTTCAATTCATCTCAAGTCAGTTCAACTTAGTTCAAATCAATTCATTTCAGTTCAATTCAATTCAATTCATTTAAGTTCAGTTCAGTTCAGTTCAGTTCAGTTCAGTTCAATTCAGTTCAGTTTAATTCAATTCAGTTCAATTTAGTTCAATTTAGTTCAATTCAATTCAATTCAGATCAGTTCAATTCAATTCAATTCAATTCAATTCAGTTCAATTCAGTTCAATTCAGTTCAGTTCAGCTCAATTCAGTTTAATTCAGTTCAACTCAGTTCAATTCAATTCAATTTAGTACAATTCAGATCAATTCAGTTCAATTCAATTAAGTTTACTTTAATTTAGTGCAGATCAGTTCAGTCAATTCATTTCAATTAGGTTCACTTCTGTTTAGTTCAGTATATTTCAGTTCAATTCATTTCAGTTTGGCTTAGTTCAGTTCAGATAAATTCACTTCAGTTCAATTTAGTTTAGTTCAGTTCAATTCAGTTCAGTTAAGTTCAATTTAGTTCAATTCAGTTCAAGTCCGTTCAATTCAGTTCAATTCAATTCAATTCAGTTCAATTCAGATCAATTCAGTTCGGATTAGTTCAATTCAATTCAATTCAGTTCAATTCAGTTCGGATTAGTTCAATTCAGTTCAATTCAGTACAATTCAGTTCAATTCACTTTAGTTCTTTTCAGTATAATTCAGTTCAAAGCAGTTCAATTCAGTTCAAGTCAGTTCAATTTAGTTCAATTCAATTCAATTCAGTTCAATTCAATTCAGATTATTGTAATTCAGTTCAGTTCAGTTCATTTCAGTTTAATTCAGTTCAATTTTGTTCAAGTTTGTTCAATTCAATTTAATTTAGTTCAATTCAGTTAAATTCAGTTCAGTTAAGTATAATTCAATTCAATTCAGTTAAATTTAGATAACTTCAATTCAATTCAGTTCATTTAAGTTCAATTCAAATCAATTCAACTCAGTTCTGTTTAATTCAGTTCATTTAAGTTCAGTTCAGTTCAGTTCAGTTCAGTTCAAACTCCCTTCAGTACACTTTAATTCATTTCAATTCATTAGTTCAGTTCATTTTAATTCAGTTCAAGTCAGTTTAATTCAGTTCAATTCAGTTCGGATTAGTTCAATTCAGTTTAATTCAGTTCTATTTAGTTCAGTTAGTTTCAATTAAGTTCAGTTAAGTTCAACTAAGTTCAATTCAGTTCTATTCAGTTCAATTCAGTGCAATTCAATTCAGTTCCATTCAGTTCAGTTCAGTCCAATGCAGTTCAATTCAACTCAGTTCAGTTCTATTCAGTTCAGTTTAATTCAATTCAGTTCAATTTAGTTCAGTTCAATACAGTTCAACTGAGCTCAATTCGTTTCAATTTAGTTTAATTCAATTCAATCCAGTTCATTTTAATTAAATTCAGATCAATTCAGTACGATTCAGTTCCATTCAGTTATATTCAGTTCAATTCAGTTCAATTCAGTTCATTTCAGTTCAATTCAATTCAACTCGGTTCAGGTCAATTCAGTTCAATTCAGTTCAATTCATCTCAATTCAGTTCAATTTAGTTCAAAATAATTCAATTCAGTTCAATTCAATTCAATTCAATTCAATTCAATTCAATTCAATTCAATTCAATTCAGTACAGTTCAGTTCAGTTCAGTTCAGTTCAATTCAATACAGTTCAATTCAGTTCGGTACTATTCAGTTCAGTTCAGTTCAATTCACTTAAATTCAAATTATGTAAGTTCAATTCACTTCAATTTAATTCAATTCAGTTCGATTCAGTTTAGTTCAGTTCAGTTCATTTCAATTCGGTTCAATTCAGTTCAGTTTATTTCATTTCAATTCAATTCAGTTCCATCCAGTTCAATTTCGTTCAATTCAGATCAATTCAGTTCAATTCACTTTAATTCAGTTCAATCCAGTTCATTTTCATTCAATTCAGGTAAATTCAGTACTATTCAGTTCCATTCAGTTCAATTCAGTTCATTTCAGTTCAATTCAGCTCAATTCAGTTCAAATCAATTCAATTCAATACAATTCTGTTCAATTTTGATCAATTCAATTCAACTCATTTCAAATCAATTATGTTCAATTCAGTTCATTTCATCTCAATTTAGTTCAATTTAGTTCAATTTAGTTCAATTCAATTCAATTTTGTTCAGTTTAATTCCATTCAATTCAATTCAGATCAATTCAATTCAATTTAATTGAATTCAATTCAATTCAGTTTTGTTCAGTTTAATTCCATTCAATTCAATTCAATTCAGATGAATTCAATTAAATTCAATTCAATTCAATTCAGTTCAATTCAGTTCAGTTCAGTTCAGCTCAATTCAGTTTAATTCAGTTCAACTCATTTCAGTTCAATTCAATTTAGTACAATTCAGATTAATTCAGTTCAATTCAGTTCAAGTAAGTTCAATTTAGTTCATTTCAATTCAATTCACTTCAGTTCTGTTCAGTATAATTCACTTCAAAGCAGTTCAATTCAGTTCAAGTCAGTTCAATTCAATTCAATTCAATTCAGTTCAGTTCAGTTCAATTCAGTTCGGATTAGTTCAATTCAGTTCAATTCAGTACAATTCAGTTCAATTCAGTTCATTTAAGTTCAATTAAGTTCATTTCAATTCAATTCACTTCAGTTCTGTTTAGTATAATTCAGTTCAAATCAGTTCAATTCAGTTCAAGTCAGTTCAATTTAGTTCAATTCAATTCAATTTAGTACAATTCAGTTCAGTTCAGTTCAGTTCATTTCAGTTCAGTTCAATTCTATTCAGTTAAATTCAGTTCAGTTCAGTATAATTCAATTCAATTCAGCTCAATTTAGAAAACTTCAATTCAAATCAGTTCAGTTAAGTTCAATTCAAATCAATTCAATTCAGTTCTGTTTAATTTAGTTCATTTAAGTTCAGATCAATTCAGTTCAACCCCCTTCAATACACTTTAATTCATTTCAATTCATTAGTTCAATTCTTTTCAATTCAGTTCAAGTCAGTTTAATTCAGTTCAATTCAGTTCGGATTAGTTCAATTCAGTTCAATTCAGTTTAATTCAGTTCAATTTAGTTCAGTTAGTTTCAATTAAGTTCAGTTAAGTTCAACGAAGTTCAATTCAGTTCTATTCAGTTCAGTTTAATTCAATTCAGTTCAATTTAGTTCAGCTCAATACAGTTCAACTGAGTTCAATTCGTTTCAACTTAGTTTAATTCAATTCAATCCAGTTCATTTTAATTAAATTCAGATCAATTTAGTACTATTCAGTTCCATTCAGTTCAATTCAGTTCAATTCAGTTCATTTCAGTTCAATTCAGCTCAATTCAGTTCAATTGAATTTAACTCAGTTCAGTTCAATTCAGTCCAATTCAGTTCAGTTCATTTCAATTCAGTTCAATTTAGTTCAAATCAATTCAATTCAGTTCAATTCAATTCAGTTCAGTTCAGTTCAATTCAATTCAGTTCAATTCAGTCCAGTTCAGTTCAGTTCAGTTCAATTCAATTCAGTTCAAGTTTAATTCTTCTCAATTCAGTTCAATTTAGTTCAAATCCATTCAATTCAGTTCAATTCCGTTCAATTCAATTCAATTCAATTCACATAATTTCAATTCAATTTAATTCAGTTCAGTTCAGTTCATTTTAATTTAAATTAATTCAATTCAAGTCAATTCAGATCAATTCAATTCAATTCAGTTCAATTCATTTCAGATCAATTCAGTTTAATTAAGTTCAACTCAGTTCAATTCAGTTCATTTTGGTTCATTTCATTTCAATTCGGTTTAGTTTAATTCAATTTAATTCAACTCAGTACAGTTCAATTCAGTTCAACTCAGTTCAATTCAGTTCAATTGAGTTCAATTCAGTACAATTCTGTTCAATTCAGTTCAATTCAGTTCAATTCAGTTCAATTCAGTTCATTTCTGTTCAATTCAGTTCATTTCAATTCAGTTCAGCTCAATGCAGTTCAATTCTGTTCAGTTCAGTTTAATTCAATTCAATTCAGTTTAGTTTAATTTAATTTAATTCAATTGAATTCAATTCAACTCAATTCAATTCAGTTCGATTCAGTTCAGTTCAATTCAATTCAGTTCAGTTCAGCTCAATTCAGTTCAATTCAATTAAGTTTAATTAAATTTAGTTCAATTTAGTTTAACTCATTCATTTCAATTAAGTTCAATTCTGTTTACTTCAGTATAATTCAGTTCAATTCAATTCAGTGTAGTTTAGTTCAGTTCAGTTCAGATCAATTCACTTAAGTTCAATTTAGTTTAGTTCAGTTCAATTTATTTCAATTTAGTTCAAATCAGAGTAATTCAGTTAAAGTCAGTTCAGTTCATTTAAGTTGAGTTAAATTCAGTTAAGTTCAATTAAGTTCAATTCAGTTCTATTCAATTCAATTCAGTACAATTCAGTTCAGTTCAGTTCAGTTCAGTTTAATTCAACTCAGTTCAGTTCAATTCAGTTCAGTTTAATTCAATTCAGTTTAATTTAGTTCAGTTCAATACAGTTCAACTGAGTTTAATTAAGTTCATTTCAGTTTAATTCAGTTCAATTCAGTTCAGTTAGGTTCAATTAAGTTCAGTTAAGTTCAATTAAGTTCAATTCAGTTCTGTTCAGTTCAATTCAGTACAATTTAGTTGGGTTCAATTCAGTTCAATTCATCTCAAGTCAGTTCAACTTAGTTCAAATCAATTCATTTCAGTTCAATTCAATTCAATTCATTTAAGTTCAGTTCAGTTCAGTTCAGTTCAGTTCAGTTCAGTTCAGTTCATTCAATTCAGTTCAGTTTAATTCAATTCAGTTCAATTTAGTTCAATTTAGTTCAATTCAATTCAATTCAGATCAGTTCAATTCAATTCAATTCAATTCAATTCAATTCAGTTCAATTCAGTTCAATTCAGTTCAGTTCAGCTCAATTCAGTTTAATTCAGTTCAACTCAGTTCAATTCAATTCAATTTAGTACAATTCAGATCAATTCAGTTCAATTCAATTAAGTTTACTTTAATTTAGAGAAGATCAGTTCAGTTAATTCATTTCAATTAGGTTCACTTCTGTTTAGTTCAGTATATTTCAGTTCAATTCATTTCAGTTTGGCTTGGTTCAGTTCAGATAAATTCACTTCAGTTCAATTTAGTTTAGTTCAGTTCAATTCAGTTCAGTTAAGTTCAATTTAATTCAATTCAGTTCAAGTCCGTTCAATTCAGTTCAATTCAATTCAATTCAGTTCAATTCAGTTTAATTCAGTTCGGATTAGTTCAATTCAATTCAATTCAGTTCAATTCAGTTCGGATTAGTTCAATTCAGTTCAATTCAGTACAATTCAGTTCAATTCACTTCAGTTCTTTTCAGTATAATTCAGTTCAAAGCAGTTCAATTCAGTTCAAGTCAGTTCAATTTAGTTCAATTCAATTCAATTCAGTTCAATTCAGTTCAATTCAATTCAGATTATTGTAATTCAGTTCAGTTCAGTTCATTTCAGTTTAATTCAGTTCAATTTTGTTCAAGTTTGTTCAATTCAATTTAATTTAGTTCAATTCAGTTAAATTCAGTTCAGTTAAGTATAATTCAATTCAATTCAGTTAAATTTAGATAACTTCAATTCAATTCAGTTCATTTAAGTTCAATTCAAATCAATTCAACTCAGTTCTGTTTAATTCAGTTCATTTAAGTTCAGTTCAGTTCAGTTCAACTCCCTTCAGTACACTTTAATTCATTTCAATTCATTAGTTCAGTTCATTTTAATTCAGTTCAAGTCAGTTTAATTCAGTTCAATTCAGTTCGGATTAGTTCAATTCAGTTCAATTCAGTTTAATTCAGTTATATTTAGTTCAGTTAGTTTCAATTAAGTTCAGTTAAATTCAACTAAGTTCAATTCAGTTCTATTCAGTTCAATTCAGTGCAATTCAATTCAGTTCCATTCAGTTCAGTTCAGTCCAATGCAGTTCAATTCAACTCAGTTCAGTTCAATTCAGTTCAGTTTAATTCAATTCAGTTCAATTTAGTTCAGTTCAATACAGTTCAACTGAGCTCAATTCGTTTCAATTTAGTTTAATTCAATTCAATCCAGTTCATTTTAATTAAATTCAGATCAATTCAGTACTATTCAGTTCCATTCAGTTATATTCAGTTCAATTCAGTTCAATTCAGTTCATTTCAGTTCAATTCAGCTCAATTCAGTTCAATTCAATTCAACTCAGTTCAGTTCAATTCAGTCCAATTCAGTTCAATTCATCTCAATTCAGTTCAATTTAGTTCAAATCAATATAATTCAGTTCAATTCAATTCAGTTCAGTTCAGTTCAGTTCAGTTCAGTTCAGTTCAGTTCAATTCAATTCAGTTCAATTCAGTTCAGTTCAGTTCAGTTCAGTTCAGTTCAATTCAATTCAGTTCAAGTCAGTTCGGTTCTATTCAGTTCAGTTCAGTTCAGTTTAATTCATCTCAATTCAGTTCAATTTAGTTCAAATCCATTCAATTCAGTTCAATTCAGTTCAATTCAATTCAATTCAATTCAATTCAATTCAATTCAATTCAATTCAATTCAATTCAATTCAATTCAATTCAATTCAATTCAATTCAATTCAATTCAATTCAATTCAATTCAATTCAATTCAATTCAGATCAATTCAATTCAATTCAATTCAATTCAATTCAATTCAATTCAATTCAATTCAATTCAATTCAATTCAATTCAATTCAGTTCAATTCATTTCAGATCAATTCAGTTTAATTAAGTTCAACTCAGTTCAATTCTGTTTAATTCAGTTCAATTCAGTTCATTTTGGTTCATTTCATTTCAATTCAGTTTAGTTTAATTCAATTTAATTCAACTCAGTAAAGTTCAATTCACTTCAATTCAGTTCAATTCAGTACATTTCTGTTCAACTCAGTTCAATTCAGTTCAATTCAGTTCATTTCTGTTCAATTCAGTTCATTTCAATTCAGTTTAGTTCAATTCAGTTTAATTCAATTCAATTCAGTTTAGTTTAATTTAATTTAATTCAATTCAATTCAATTCAATTCAATTCAATTCAATTCAATTCAAGTCAATTCAATTCAATTCAGTTCGATTCAATTCAGTTCAGTTCAATTCAGTTCAATTCAGTTCAATTCAGTTCAATTCAGTTCAACTCAGTTCAATTCAATTCAATTTAGTTCAATTCAGTTCAATTCAGTTAAGCTTAATTAAATTTAGTTCAATTTAGTTCAACTCAGTTCAGTTCAGTTAATTCATTTCAATTAAGTTCAATTCTGTTTAATTCAGTATAATTCAGTTCAATTCAATTCAGTGTAGATTAGTTCAGATCAGTTCAGTTCAGTTCAGTTCAGTTCAGTTCAGTTCAGATCAATTCACTTCAGTGCAATTTAGTTTAGTTCAGTTCAATTTATTTCAATTTAGTTCAAATCAGAGTAATTCAGTTAAAGTCAGTTCAGTTCACTTTCTTTAGATCATTTCAGTTGAATTCTGTTCAGTTCAGTTTAATTCAGCTTCTTTAGTTCAATTTATTTCAATTCAGTTCAATTCACTTCTATTCAGTTCAGTTCAGTTCATTTCAATTCTATTCAGTTAAATGCAGTTCAGTTCAATATAATTCAATTCAATTTGGTTCAATTTAGTTCATTTCAATTCAATTCAGTTCAGTTCAACTTAAATCAGTTCAATTCAGTTCAGTTTAATTCAGTTCATTTAAGTTCAGTTCAATTCAGTTCAAATCACTTCAATACACTTTAATTCATTTCAATTCAGTTCAGTTCAGTTCAGTTCAATTAATTTCAATTTCTTAGTTCAGATTAGGTCAATTCAGTTCAATTCAGTACAATTGAGTTTCATTCAGCTCAACTAAGTTCAATTTAGTTCACTTCAATTCAATTCACTTCAGCTCTGTTCAGTATAATTCAGTTTAAATCAGTTCAGTTCAGCTCAATTCAATTCAGTTCAGTTCAGTTCAGTTCAGTTCAGTTCAGTTCAGTTCGGTTCAATTCAGTTCAGTTCAGTTCAATTCAGTTCCATTCAGTTCAATTCAGTACAATTTGTTCAATTCAGTTCAATTCAGTTCAATTCAGTTCAATTCAGTTCAATTCTGTTCAATTCAATTCAGTTCAGATCAATTCAGTGTAATTCAGTTCAGTTCAGTTCAATTCAGTTCAATTCAGATTAATTTAGTTCAATTTAGTTCTAATTTGTACAATTCAGTTCAATTTAGTTCAATTCAGTTCAATTAAGTTTAATTAAGTTCAGATAAGTTTAATTAAGTTCAATTCAGTTCTATTCAATGCAGTTCAGTACAATTCAGTTCAGTTCAGTTCAGTTCAGTTTAATTCAACTCAGTTCAGTTCAGTTCGTTTCAGTTTAATTCAATTCAGTTCAATTTAGTTCAATTCAGTACAGTTCAACTGGGTTCAATTCAGTTCAATACAGTTCAATACAGTTCAATTCAGTTCAATTCAGTTCAATTAATTTCAATTCAGTTCAATTTATTTCAGTTTAGTTCAAGCCAGTTCCATTCCGTTCAGTTCAATTCAACTCATTTCAATTCAGTTCAATTTAGTTCAAATCAATTAAATTGAGTTCAAATCAATTACATTCAGTTCAGTTCAGTTTATTTCAATTCAATTCAGTACAATTCAGTTTAGTTCAGTTCAATTGAGTTTACTTCAGTTCAGTTTAGTTCAATTCTGTACAATTCAGATCAATTCAATTCAGGTCAGTTCAGTTCAGTTCAATTCAGTTCAATTCAATTGAGTTCAGTTCAATTCAGTTCAGTTTAATTCAATTCAGTTCAATTTAGTTCAATTCTTTTCAATTCATGTTAATTCAATTCAACTCATTTCAGTTCAATTCAGTTCAATTCATCTCAATTCAGTTCAATTCAATTCAATTTAGTTCAATTCAGTTCAATTCAGTTAAGCTTAATTAAATTTAGTTCAATTTAGTTCAACTCAGTTCAGTTCAGTTAATTCATTTCAATTAAGTTCAATTCTGTTTAATTCAGTATAATTCAGTTCATTTCAATTCAGTGTAGTTTAGTTCAGTTCAGTTCATTTCAGTTCAGATCAATTCACTTCAGTGCAATTTAGTTTAGTTCAGTTCAATTTAGTTCAATTTAGTTCAAATCAGTTCAATTCAGTTAAAGTCAGTTCAGTTCACTTTCTTTAGATCATTTCAGTTGAATTCTGTTCAGTTCAGTTTAATTCAGCTTCTTTAGTTCAATTTATTTCAATTCAGTTCAATTCACTTCTATTCAGTTCAGTTCAGTTCAGTTCAATTCTATTCAGTTAAATGCAGTTCAGTTCAATATAATTCAATTCAATTCAGTTCAATTTAGTTCAGTTCAATTCAATTCAGTTCAGTTCAACTTAAATCAATTCAATTCAGTTCAGTTTAATTCAGTTCATTTAAGTTCAGTTCAACTCAGTTCTACTCACTTCAATACACTTTAATTCATTTCAATTCAGTTCAGTTCAGTTCAATTAATTTCAATTTTTTAGTTCAGATTAGGTCAATTCAGTTCAATTCAGTACAATTGAGTTTCATTCAGCTCAACTAAGTTCAATTTAGTTCACTTCAATTCAATTCACTTCAGCTCTGTTCAGTATAATTCAGTTTAAATCAGTTCAGTTCAGCTCAATTCAATTCAGTTCAGTTCATTTCAGTTCGGTTCAATTCAGTTCAGTTCAGTTCAATTCAGTTCCATTCAGTTCAATTCAGTACAATTTAGTTCAATTCAGTTCAGTTCAGTTCAATTCAGTTCAATTCTGTTCAATTCAATTCAATTCAGATCAATTCAGTGTAATTCAGTTCAATTCAGTTCAATTAATTTCAATTAAGTTCAGGTAAGTTTAATTAAGTTCAATTCAGTTCTATTCAATGCAGTTCAGTACAATTCAGTTCAGTTCAGTTCAGTTCAGTTTAATTCAACTCAGTTCAGTTCAGTTTAATTTAGTTCAATTCAGTACAGTTCAACTGGGTTCAATTCAGTTCAATACAGTTCAATTCAGTTCAATTCAGTTTAATTCCGTTCAATTAATTTCAATTCAGTTCAATTTATTTCAGTTTAGTTCAAGCCAGTTCCATTCCGTTCAGTTCAATTCAACTCATTTCAATTCAGTTCAATATAGTTCAAATCAATTAAATTGAGTTCAAAACAATTACATTCAGTTCAGTTCAGTTTATTTCAATTCAATTAAGTACAATTCAGTTTAGTTCAGTTCAAATGAGTTTACTTCAGTTCTATTCAGTTCAATTCTGTACAATTCACATCAATTCAATTCAGGTCAGTTCAGTTCAGTTCAATTCAGTTCAATTCAATTGAGTTCAGTTCAATTCAGTTCAGTTTAATTCAATTCAGTTCAATTTAGTTCAATTCTTTTCAATTCATGTTAATTCAATTCAACTCATTTCAGTTCAATTCAGTTCAATTCATCTCAATTCAGTTCAATTTACTTCAACTCAGTTCATTTCAGTTAATTCATTTCAATTAAGTTCAATTCTGTTTAATTCAGTATAATTCAGTTCAATTCAATTCAGTGTAGTTTAGTTCAGTTCAGTTCAGTTCAGTTCAGTTCAGATCAATTCACTTCAGTGCAATTTAGTTTAGTTCAGTTCAATTTAGTTCAATTTAGTTCAAATCAGTTCATTTCAGTTAAAGTCAGTTCAGTTCACTTTCTTTAGATCATTTCAGTTGAATACTGTTCAGTTCAGTTTAATTCAGCTTCTTTAGTTCAATTTATTTCAATTCAGTTCAATTCACTTCTATTCAGTTCAGTTCAGTTCAATTCTATTCAGTTAAATGCAGTTCAGTTCAATATAATTCAATTCAATTCAGTTCAATTTAGTTCAGTTCAATTCAATTCAGTTCAGTTCAACTTAAATCAATTCAATTCAGTACAGTTTAATTCAGTTCATTTAAGTTCAGTTCAACTCAGTTCTACTCACTTAAATACACTTTAATTCATTTCAATTCAGTTCAGTTCAGTTCAATTAATTTCAATTTTTTAGTTCAGATTAGGTCAATTCAGTTCAATTCAGTACAATTGAGTTTCATTCAGCTCAACTAAGTTCAATTTAGTTCACTTCAATTCGATTCACTTCAGCTCTGTTCAGTATAATTCAGTTTAAATCAGTTCAGTTCAGCTCAATTCAATTCAGTTCAGTTCATTTCAGTTCGGTTCAATTCAGTTCAGTTCAGTTCAATTCAGTTCCATTCAGTTCAATTCAGTACAATTTAGTTCAATTCAGTTCAAATTCTCTTCAATTCAATTCAATTCAGATCAATTCACTTTAATTCAGTTCAATTCAGTTCAATTCAGATTAATTCAGTTCAATTTAGTTCAAATTTGTACAATTCAGTTCAATTTAGTTCAATTCAGTTCAATTAATTTCAATTAAGTTCAGATAAGTTTAATTAAGTTCAATTCAGTTCTATTCAATGCAGTTCAGTACAATTCAGTTCAGTTCAGTTTAATTTAGTTCAACTCAGTACAGTTCAACTGGGTTCAATTCAGTTCAATACAGTTCAATTCAGTTCAATTCAGATCAATTCCGTTCAATTAATTTCAATTCAGTTCAATTTATTTCAGTTTAGTTCAAGCCAGTTCCATTCCGTTCAGGTCAATTCAACTCATTTCAATTCAGTTCAATATAGTTCAAATCAATTAAATTGAGTTCAAATCAATTACATTCAGTTCATTTCAGTTTATTTCAATTCAATTCAGTACAATTCAGTTTAGTTCAGTTCAATTGAGTTTACTTCAGTTCTATTCAGTTCAATTCTGTACAATTCAGATCAATTCAATTTAGGTCAGTTCAGTTCAGTTCAGTTCAATTCAGTTCAATTCAATTGAGTTCAGTTCAATTCAGTTCAGTTTAATTCAATTCAGTTCAATTTAGTTCAATTCTTTTCAATTGATGTTAATTCAATTCAACTCATTTCAGTTCAATTCAGTTCAATTCATCTCAATTCAGTTCAATTTAGTTCAATTTAGTTCAAATCATTTCAATTCAGTTCAATTCAATTCAATTCAGTTCATTTCAATTCAGTTCAATTGAATTCAATTCAATTCACTTTAGTTCAGTTCAGTTCAGTTCAGTTCAATTCTATTCATTTCAAATCAATTCAATTCAATTCAATTCAATTCAATTCAATTCAATTCAATTCAATTCAATTCAATTCAATTCAATTCAATTCAATTCAATTCAAT
>JAKKIB010000061.1:0-62805 GCA_023089585.1 Melophagus ovinus
AAAACGGTGAAATATTGTCTGATGTGTGGTAGTAAAAAAAAATCGATACGAAAACTTAGTTTAGCTACTCTTTCCGACGTAATACAAAATGCAGTAGCAAATTGTTGCTCAATATAAAAACTGAATACGATAAAAGGCGGACTAGTGGACTGTTAGATATGCCGAAGAAGTGTTCATCACTAACATTATTTTGGTGTTTTAATTGGAATTTTATAAAATTGTGTCATATTATTAAACTTTTCTTTTGTACTAAAGATTTTTAATGACATGCCATTCTTAAAAAAAACAAAACAACTAAAAAAATTTTATTTTACTGGGGTCAAATCTTGTGTACCTACCATCAAAATCTATAGGACTGTTTCAATTTTGATACATGAAAAACGTAAACATACAAAAAGTAAACATTCGGCTTATACAAATTCACGACGGCGTAGCCGATTTACAAGAGGCTTGAATAAATATTCTAAACTAGTTGCCTCACTAGTTGTACAAAATTTACTTTTGCACTGTGAACGTGTCCTTCAAACGATTTGGCTCATTTTCATCAATTTACTTGCACGAACTTTCAATGTTCCTGTTATATTTGAAGCTGATATTGCAAATACTGCACCCAGGAGAGTACTAAAAGCATACAGAAAAACAAACGGACAGACATAGCCAAAGCGATTCAGAATTGCAAGCATAATAACGAAATATATATACCTCCATCCTCTGGATGGTGACTATAATAAGTTACAAATTTACCGATGCAGCATTTTTGTGTCACTTTTTAGAATAGTTTCACTTCGTCCTTTTATCTTACTCAGGTGTATTTCAAAAGTTTTTAGATATGTTCAAGCAAAGTAATAAAGAAAAGTAAACATGAGATAACAATATATAAAAACTTTATAGACGGTCAAGACCGACTTTCAGATAAACTTAAACCACTTTGCCTTCTGAAGTTAGTTCATCTCTGGACCAAATTTCACTTAAATATCTCAAAAATTGCAATCCGTACTTTGATAAATATTTTACAAAGACGGACATTGTAAGAACAAACAAACAAACAAACAGTTAAACTTAAATCAAATAATAAATTGATTCTAAGTAGGTTTTATATAAGGTGGGTCTATCTCAATTATTTCTAGGTATTAAAAATAACTGCATCTTGTATTAAATTGAAGTTTAACATATTTTATAATTATTCTTCATAATACTTGTGGTACAGGGTATTGTACACTGGTGACAAACCCATCTGTTATTATAATAATCGACTCAGAAAGCACTTTCTTAGTCATTTAAGCCTGTCTCTATATCTGTGCGCCTGTGCATGTCCATGCAAATTTTTTATCAATTTTTAGGTGGCAATTTTTGAGACATTATAATTAAACTTGATACGTGAGTGTGTTTTGGCCCAAAGGCGATTTCTATTGAAAATAGTTAAAATCGGACGATAATTTCGACCATTCCCCATATAAAATTTTTCTTTTATAAAAGTCCTTATATAAAAGCAATTACATGTATTAATGTACATTTCAACGTAAATTATTGCTGAATTATATTTTAATATAGAATATATGTGTGCCGAATTTGGTTCAAATTGGTCCATTACGACCAGTTCTTATGTAACACCTTTTTCAAAAAATATCATTTTATGGGCAAAAAATTGACATAAAACCATCCACAGCCATCTATTTTTTGAGACCTCTTCTCAAACAGCGATTTTTTTTAATAACTAAGAAATTACAATTTTTTCAATATTATTGGCGTGTAATTCTGTTAAATGTCTTTATTCACATTAAGTAAAGTGGTGTAGAGTATTTAAAAAGCAGCCACAACCGATTATAAAGTTCTTACTTGGTTACATTTAAGAGCTAGAATGTGGAGAGAGAATATTTTCGTCAACTTATAATCAATATAAGGGTGTGTATGTTTTTCCCAAAAAAAAAAGGATTTAAATACTTTATTTAGAGCAATGTTTATCTTTTAAACATCATAATGACAGTTTAAAACCTTAATCCGATTCAAGGGCACTTTATGCAGCTCGGATTATAAAATACGAGACTGAATTCTTTAACACTGAAAGCAGATGGCACGTGATAGATTAGCACAATAAGTAAAAAAGTTCCAACCAAGTGATGTCAACCATCTAATATTTGCTGTCATATTGATACAAAAAAAAAGCCAAAAGAATAAAATAGTCATTGTGAAATGACGACGTTTAAAGTCTAAATTTTCAATAGGTAAATTATGCCCTAAATTTTCACTCTCTTTATTTTGATAAATAAAAATTTTATGGAGTCAACATTAAATTTTTAGTGTAGAAAACGTAAGAAAGTTCAAAATAACGTGGCACAATAATTTCTCTTCTAGAAATCGTTTTTTTATGCAATAGCTGCTCATAAGTGGATAAAATATTGCCGACACTCTTTTTACTGATGAAATGAAATGGCAATAAGTGCAGCATGGTGATAAATAAACTAGGTATTAAACAGTAAACTTCTAAAGATTTTGCCATTTTGTCATAAAAAGTATTTTTATTAATACAAAAAATCCGAAATAAAGTCGCTATTTTATAAAACTACTGAGTAGCATGAAAGATCCGCTAAAGCCGAATGCATGTTTATTGATTTATGTATTAGCAAAATTATTGCTTGCGCTGGGAGTACCATAAATTCATTAAATGACATCCAAAAGCTTCATTAGGTAACTCCGGATCAAACCAGAGATTGAATGAAAATAAATATATGTAAAAAAGCATGTAAAAAAGCAAGGCGCCGAAAAATTTTCCAAACTACATGTCAATACTCCAGATGATATACTTTATGTATTTAGGGCAAGAGCAAGAAAGATTATTCAAAGAATATTCCCGTATTGTTTTGCATATTACGAAAAAATTCATAATATTCTTTGTGCATTTGTTTGAACTACTTTTATATTTTATTCTTGTATTTTCTATTTCTCAATGTGTAATTACAATGATCTGCTTATTCTTCTGTTTATCTAAACAAAAGCCTTATCGAAAATTTGTTAAATGACAATGGCAGGAAGAAAATACTATAGCAACATTATAAACATAAAAAGTCTTACATCTTGTTAAGTAACAACAATACCAGTACAGTGTTACCACAATTGTGACATTTTTGTTGTTTTCATTTAATAAGTAACATAAGTAAACAATGATGGCTCTATTATTTGTAACTCTATAACTGTCCATGTGTTCATTTTAAAAAAAAGTATATACAAATATTCAGTTCAAAAATAGAAGTTAAATAAAATAAAAGTGCGGTTTTGATAAAAAGATATAAAAAATAGGTAAGATAACTTTATGGAACTTTATTGTCGTTCGGGTATAACTCTTAAATATTTGACACCACTTTACTAAAGTTTGCTTTGCTACTTTGCTTAGGGTGATTAAAAAGTCATGTAAAAAAAATTACAAGTCAACTTAGCAAATAATTGTATGGTTTAGGGGTGATGCGCTTCAGAAAGGGGACATTAAAATATACGGCCGTGCCAGGTTTCATTAAAATATATCCACAATTATAATTTTTTTCCATTATAATCTGAAATCTGATTTTATAAATTTCATAAACTTTAAAGAAAGATGTTGTAAGAGACGTGATCTTAAAAATTTTCCGGTTTTTATCATTTTAAGTAGAATTTGCTGCGGTCTCTGAATCAAATTTCACTTAAATATCTCAAAATTTGCGACCTGTATCTGGATAATAATTTTACATGGACAAACATTATAAGAACAGACAGGCAATAATGTGATTCTGAGCCGATCGAAGGTGGGTCTATCTCAACTCCTTCTGGGTGTTATAAACATCCGCACAAACATGTAATACCTCGTACTACACATGGTGCAATAAGTGTTTTACATGCATGCCTGCCGTGAAGGCTCAAATGCATAATACACAAACGTACATAATGAGCGCTAACGTTGGTAGTCACGTCACACAGGGTGCATGCTACTGTCACGACTAGCTTCCAATTTAAAGCCTGTATTGCACCTTATATACATGGCTTAATCTTTGGTATTTAGATTCGGAGCCTTTTTATTACTCCTAGGCTTAGATTAATTTGGCTCGATAAGCCTACCCAGCTACCCACTTTATTCTGAAAATGGGACCCTGCACGACAAAAATATATATGTTTGAACGAACGACGCCCGCGATGTGGGCACCACAGCCCGCAACCTCAATATCACCACAATGGGCATATTAAAACTGATGATTCCATGGTGATTCATGATGCCCCCTGATGGCCGGCATAACCAACGACCATCTCATGAGCCACTCCCAGTTGAGCAGGTGCTTCTCGGGACTGGTTGCCCCCTACTACACATGGTGTAAGGCATAAAAAGTACGAGATGAAAGCATTCTACATAAAATAAGAACACTTTGATGTTACCACATTTTCTTTTATATCCTACGCCATTCATGGTGGAAGGTACAAAAATTGTACGCAGATCCAAAGCCAATTAACACTATTTCTTATTATATGGATAAACCAACAATAATTTTCAAAGTGGATTTATTACTGTCTGATGACCCATACGAATTTACTTACATTCCTATGAAATATGAGCTAAATTAAAATCGAAATTTTACTTTTGTTATGGATATTCTGCTAACTTTTTAAGCCATCTATCACAAACTCTATAAAATTTTTAAATATATAAAAAAAGTAAGTTTACCTTGGCATCAGCATCACATACTTGAAAAACAAATTTAACATTTAATATTAACATGGTTAAACATTCTGGTAATCATTTGAAAATTTATACTTAAGTATCGTAAAGCAAATATTTCATGTTTTAAAATCTTATTTAATTATTAGTTGCGTAAATGTATGTGCTTTCCATGCATTACATCGTTTAATTAATTGTTGTATAAATATTTGCAAAATCCTTTAAAATTATATTCATGAAGCATTCTTGCAATATATAGCGATAGGCAGATATAGCATGAGTTGTGGAATATACTCATCAAATGGCACGAAAATAAACTTTTAATCAAAATTTGTGCAATTATAAGGACAAATTAGATAAATTTTATTATTAATGTAATCATGTTTAATCATGCACAAATACATAAAATCATTTTCCTGAACGTGAACGGAGAACATAAGTGCTCAGTTTTATTACAAGTAATAATATTAAATTTTTCTATTCTGATTCTTTACTTGTTCTTACTTGGAGAATTTTTTTGCAAGTCTTCACTTGTTAGGACACAGAATTTTAAGAAAGAGAAAATAAAGTGAATTTTCCATAAGCAGATAAACTAAGCGCTATAGATCGTACCAAATAGCGGATTAGACTTAAATTTTACTCAAAGATTACCGGACTACGAAAAAAGATGCTCGCCACAAAATATTTCGCGGCGCACCGGAACGATTACCGCATTTTTAAGAATAGGAAAATAAAAGTGGAAGGAAAGCGAAGTTTCCGTAAGCAGATAAACTAAGCTCTATAGATGGTATCAAATAACCGATTGGATTTAAATTTTACTCAAAGATTACCGGATTACGAAAAAAGATGCTCGCCACAAAATATTTCGCGGCGCACCGGAACGATTACCGCATTTTTAAGAAATAGAAAATAAAATAAAAAAAAAGTGAAGTTTCTATAATAAGCAGATAAACTAAGCGCTTTAGATCGTACCAAATAGCGGATTAGACTTAAATTTTACTCAAAGATTACCGGACTACGAAAAAAGATGCTCGCCACAAAATATTTCGCGGCGCACTGGAACGATTACCGCATTTTTAAGAATAGGAAAATAAAGTGAAGGAAAAGCGAAGTTTCCGTAAGCAGATAAACTAAGCTCTATAGATGGTATCAAATAACCGATTGGATTAAATTTTACTCAAAGATTACCGGATTACGAAAAAAGATGCTCGCCACAAAATATTTCGCGGCGCACCGAACGATTACCGCATTTTTAAGAATAGAAAATAAAATAAAAAAAAAGTGAAGTTTCTATAAGCAGATAAACTAAGCGCTTTAGATCGTACCAAATAGCGGATTAGACTTAAATTTTACTCAAAGATTACCGGACTACGAAAAAAGATGCTCGCCACAAAATATTTCGCGGCGCACCGGAACGATTACCGCATTTTTAAGAATAGGAAAATAAAGTGAAGGAAAAGCGAAGTTTCCGTAAGCAGATAAACTAAGCTCTATAGATGGTATCAAATAACCGATTGGATTTAAATTTTACTCAAAGATTACCGGATTACGAAAAAAGATGCTCGCCACAAAATATTTCGCGGCGCACCGGAACGATTACCGCATTTTTAAGAAATAGAAAATAAAATAAAAAAAAAGTGAAGTTTCTATAAGCAGATAAACTAAGCGCTTTAGATCGTACCAAATAGCGGATTAGACTTAAATTTTACTCAAGGATTACCGGACTACGAAAAAAGATGCTCGCCACAAAATATTTCGCGGCGCACCGGAACGATTACCGCATTTTTAAGAATAGGAAAATAAAGTGAAGGAAAAGCGAAGTTTCCGTAAGCAGATAAACTAAGCTCTATAGATGGTATCAAATAGCCGATTACATTTAAATTTTACTCAAAGATTACCGGACTACGAAAAAAGATGCTCGCCACAAAATATTTCGCGATGCACTGGAACGATTACCCCATTTACATGAAAAGCATAACTAGAATACGGTGCAGTCTTCAATTCTAGCGAATAAATACATAATACAAAATAATAAGTATAAATATAATGAATATAAAATGAAATTATTTTCGTTTTTTAAGTGTTACAGCAACACACTAAGTAAATCATATATAATAAGCAAGTTATTCAACACAATTATAGAGCTAATATTCCTTTTTATTATCGGAAACAAACATTTCAAAGAAAACAATTTTGCAAGATTAGACTTTTTACAATACATAAATTTTGATTTGAATAAACAATGTGTAACAATATGGCATAATGAAACCGCTATCACAAAAATATATCTAGTCCATAACAAAGTGTAAATTAGGGTCTTTCTTCCATTAAACACACAAGAGGAAACATCAGAGTTTTCCTTCGTTTTCAGCGGCGTATTGGATTAATGTGCTAGTGAAATATATAAAAAAATATGTATAAAACCATGTAAGAACTTTAAAGTCGGTTGGAAATGCTTTTTTAAATACCCTACACCACCCTGCACCACTTTCAATTTAAGAAGTTCGTTATATGAGAAAAAGTTTAAAAAAGTTAAACAATTAAATTTGGTACTCATATTTTTTATATCAAAATACAAAACTGTCAATTTTGATTAAAAAAATATATTGAAAATTAAATTCTTGGTCCACATAATGATTTTTTCCGAAAGAGGCATTATATGGGAAATTTCGTATAAGTGCAATTCTCTATAATAACTTAGTACACATATTTTTCATGTTTTAATACAATTCAACGCCAATTTATGTTAAAATATATTTAAAATTATAATTTATTTCCATATAACAACTTTTTTTAAGAAAGACGTTATATGGAAATTGGTCAAAAAACTATGAGACTTTAACTAACGCCCATGAGCCAAAGCGCACCCATGCACCAAGTTGTATTATAATATTTCAAAAATTGCGACCTGTACCTTGATAATAAATTTACAAGGGCATTCACAGGCAAACAAACGGACAGCCAGGCTTAAATCGACTTAGAAATTAGCTGATTCTGTTTCAATTTATTTTGGGTATTATAAACATTTGCACTAACTTATAATATCCTGCACTACAGTGGTGTAGGGTACAATAAAACCGAAGTATGTTTCCTGTGAGCTTCATGGGAAGTGAAATTTATATTTTTCTTTTTCGTTTTCGACGGACTTACGTTCTAAGTTTTGAAGCCGAGATGGAGCGTGCAACAACAACATTAACAACATTAACGAAATATTATTTTAAAATGTATAAATGTACAACATAATTATAATTTGGCAACTAATTGTACAACATTACATTGTAAGGAAGTTCTATGCACTAGGTCCTCACAGTCTGAGTCAAACTCAGCCAGTACGCCAGTGTTCAAAGGTCTCCCTCACAGACTAAGTTAGATATATATATAAGGGACTCGTTCGTGCAATTACCTGAATACTTGTTATGAAAAACGGAAAATAAAACTCCAATTCTTGTCTTTAGCTTCGATCTCTTGTACGGTTTTATTCTGGAACGTACAATCTCCTTCACTTTAACAATATTCATTAGTTTTCCGTTTTCGTTTAATATTTACTTTCTGCTTTTCTTATTTTATTATTATTTTATTTTTCATTTACACGTCCGATCGCTTTTAATGCCATACATCGAATGCTCCGCTCTTGAATAATTTGTCACGCCTGATCACTTTTAATGACATACATCGAGTCTCGTTTCTGAAAATTCACACATCTGTACACTTTGGTTGTCGCACAATGAAAGCTCTCTCTTCTATCTTGCTCTTTTACCCTCTCACCTAACCACGCTCACACAGGCAAAGACAGCAACGGATAACAGAACTCTTACGAGTGATGATTTAGGAGGCCGAGGACAAAGAAATGATGGTTAATAGGTGTGGGAAAAACGAGACGTCTGACTTTTCCCTTACAACATACATTTTTATTCATAATTTTACAATTATGCAACATTTTTAATTTTTTTATGAGATTAAAAATCATTAAGATTTGTTATCAATTAAGTAATATATGCAGAATTAGTTGAGCAATGATGAAGCGCACAAATGCAATAATCTATTTGCAATTTTATTAAAAGTTGGCAAAATTGAATAAGTTTTATTATAAGAGACCAATGTTAATATTGCTTCAAACAGACATCAGGAATACCGGAACAATCAAAAGTAGTCAGTTAAATTAAATTCAAATAGTCTCAATAGTTTATCAAACGACTTCTTTTTACAGGGTTAAGTTATGTTTCTTGTAAATATTAATAAAAGTACTAGGTAAAATGTTTGAGAAAGTAGCATAAATATTTTTTGGGCATAATTTTAGCGCATACATATTCTATCTCAGCTGCCGCTATAAGTGGTATAAAAAGCAAAATAATTTACATAAGACAGCAATAAACGCTCCATCTATAAATCGATATATCTAAAAATGGACACTTTAGGCCAAATTTTAAAAAAAGGGGAGTCACTATATTTATTACAAGAGCTATTTAAATAGAAAATACTCAATTAATATGCAGACAACAAACATTTTTGTAAATTATATTTAATGAGCCAATTAGTTATACCCTGCACCATTTATAGCACAGCGTGTTATAATTTTAGGCGGATGTTTGAAACACCCAAAAGAAGTTGAGATAGATCCACCTTCTATTCTGCCGTTTGAATTAAACGTCTGTTATTAAACTAACGGTTTCAACTTTAGAGACATTGTAACGAAGTTTGATCCATAAATGTGTTTTGCCTTAGAACCAACTTTATTAAAAAGTGTCAAAATCGAACAATTTTTACGACTAATTTTGAAATAAAAATACAATTTTTTATATATATTAAACGCCTTATTCGAAAAAGTCATTTGAAGAGAAAAGTTACAATTTTAAATATATTTTAGTAAAAATTGGACCTGCTTTGTATATTTACATATACATGTAAGAAAATCGTATTTGGCTGGAGCCAAATCTTGGATACCCACCACCAATACATCATGGTATTACTTTGCAAAACCTGCTTCAGTTTTTTAAGAGTAAATTGAAAACATATACATAAAAAAATTAAAGTTTGGTATAACCTCACTAAGGCATATCCGAATTACATGATTTTTAAACAACATTGTAGACCAAATGCCTCCTTACTTGTGCAAAATTTCAGTTTTCTTTCTTTTGCAGTTTGCAGATGATAAGCAAAAAACTACCAAATTTTGCTTAAAAAATATAAGGTACCGTCAATTTACATTCTCGTCCTCCAGTACCGCACATTTTTAAGTAAATCAGGTTAGTAAAATTTTAGTTTTCAAAACTCAACTGCAAAGTCATTTTTAAAAAATAGATTTAATATATAACAAAAATATTGGTAAACAAAAAAAGGTTTATTAATTGTTAAAAGTATATTGCGTAACAAAAGATAAAATAAAGTTTTATTTAGGAAATATAATTGTGTTAACTTAATTAGCCTGCCCACCAAATGTCCTTTGGCATTTTCAATCTCAATTTCAATCTCAAACTGCGCGCAAGAACTACCAATGATTCTGACAAATTTGAGCTCGATATCTAAAATTTTACGACCAGCAGAATGCTTAAAACAGACAGATACACAGATAGGCAGACGGACAAACATATTTAAATTTATTCAGAATTTGATGCTGTTCAAAAATACACATTGTAGGGTCTCGAATGCTTCTTTCTAGACATTGCAAACCTAATGGCAAAGTAAATATACCCCCAACCTCTGGTGGTGGGTAAAAAATGTATGGGAAATTTGAACCTTCTCTCATATAAGTATAAATATAGATTTCGCTTTAAAATAAAAGTCATATTAACCCGTAACCAGTACTGTTGGTGTACCCGAATAGAAATCATTACCATTTACCACTTAGAATAAGAGTTATACTAGACCCAATAAATATTATAATCGAACTCAAATTTTTCAAATTCTATTAATTGTACTGGAGCGCACTACTTGTACCTTTCTTTACTAAATTCAGAGATATAGAGCATCACGAGGGAATTATGGTATCAATATGCATGCATCGACCGGAAGAAGAAGAAAAAATCTATGTTACAAGCTGAAGCACCATACGTCAATACAACAGCTCTTGAGTACGCGACTTTTATCAACTAACTAAAACGGTTTTCCTTCAATTTTTGATTTTTAGCATCCAATAAGAAAAGAACTACGTTTATCTAGCCGTGGAAACTATTTTGAATAAAATATAGGTTTATACAGAAACACATTGTGCGTTGTTATTATGTTTTTTTTCTTTTTTGTTGGTTATTACTTTAAGAACAAATTCCAGAGGGTCAGAACGTTATGTATAAAAAGGCATTGCCCTTGTTCCTCCAATTCCAATTCCAACTGTCCCATTCTATTTTATTTTATTTCATATTATTTTATTTTATTTTTTTTCTATTTTGGACGGTTCTGTTGTTTGCGCCGTGGTATAAATGTATTATTGCATCAATGATATTGTCTCAAATTAATTACACAGCAATTTCAGCAGCTTCTAAATATTACACTCAGAATAGTTCTTCATATAAACAATGAGATTAGAAGGGCATTGTCCTTCCAAAAGTGGAAATAAAGAAAAGAATAAAAAATGTTGGACAAACGAAAGTCGGATATAAAACAATAAACAGCGAGATCGTATGTTGCAAATGTCACTTTCACAGTAATGCTTTTTGGGCAACTTATAGAGAGAGAAAGACAAGGAAACAGATAGAGAAAGAGAGAGAGAGAGTGTGTGACAGATAGCGGGAGCGGATGAGAAGAGTACGAAATATATTTCTTATCAAATGATAATCATAATAAAAATTGTTTAGCCAACAATATTCTCCTAAAGTAGTAATTTAAAAGTGTAATTTAAATAAGCGAAATTTTGAATCACTTAAGTACAATAGACATGCCATTTAGCATTATTTATATTACCCTTGTAGTTATATTTATATTTCGACGATAGAGGTGCAAGAAAAACTTTTCAAATTTTAAATTCAAATAAACATCACAAAGTCTTGAAACATCTAATTGCAGCAGAAGAAAATGGGGGTCCTGGCATCAAAATATTTCGAAGTAGCCATTTTAGAAAACAAATGTAACTTATTCTTATTGTTTATTACCAATTTTTGCATAACTTTTTGAAGAGCTATCGTACGCCAGTCATGTTATGAAAAAATGGTGAACTCATAAATAGCACATATAAATTTTACTGGGAATATGTAAATTATGAGTAACGTTAAAAGTTTTTACGCCTCATAATTTTTTATCATTGCTATTTTTAGTTTTTACACCATAAAATACATTTCATGGAACATTAGTGACACTAACACAACGAACAATATTAGCGCCTGTGGTAATAATCTAAAGTACAATTATTGTCTTACTGGTTTTTGGTAATTGTTTATTTGCAAATATGTATTTATATATATGTACATATGTATGTGGGGGCAACCAGTCCCGAGAAGCACCTGCTCAACTGGGAGTGGCTCATGAGATGGTCGTTGGTTATGCCGGCCATCAGGGTGCATCATAAGTTCACGAGATCGGATCCAAAGATTTAATTTGGTACCACGGGATCACCAGGTTTAATATGCCCTTAGTGGTGATATTGAGGTTGGCTTCGTGGGGGCTGTGGGGCCCCCAACGAGCATCGCGGGCGTTGCTCGTTCAAACATATTTATATGCTTGTCGTACAAGACCCCAATTCCCGGTTAAAATGGGTAGCTGCTTAGACTAATTTAAGCTAAGCCTAGGAGTAAGAGGAAAACTCCGAATCTAAATACCAAAGGGTGCCATTACCCGAATAAAATGGCTAGCTGGGTAGGCTTATTGGGTTAAGCTAATCTAAGCCGAGGAGTAATTAGAAGGCTCCGAATCTTTACATCAAAGATTAAGCCATGTGCAATGCAGGCTTTAAATTGGAAACTAATCGTTACAGTAGCATGCATCCTGTGTAACGTGTCTGCCAACGCTAGCGATCAATTGTACATTTATGTACCATGCATTTGAGCCTTCACGGCAGATATGCATGTAAAAAACTAACTGTATGTACATATGTATGTGTGCTACATGTTTGGGTATTGTTAACACAAATATGTTCTGCTTGTACTTGAGCTTCATAAATAATTATAAAAGGAATTATGCTCATACACAAAATGCATTTATGTGATGATGAATGATGGAAATTATTTTGCTTTTCCATATACAACTGTAAATATAAATAAATAGTAATAATGAATAAAGAATATCAATAACATAAAAAGCCAAGATTATGCAATTTTATTTTAATTTTATAGTGTTACAATGCGCTTTATTGAAACGTATGAGTTTAATAAGTTCTATATACTTAACATGCGAATTATCAGTAATTACGTAATGCTTATGCACACGTCTAATTTTTGATAACTTTTATAATTATGCCTTAGATGACGTAAAAGGTCTAAAACTTAACATGGGCTTAAACGGCTCGAACCTTATAAAGAAAACACTACTTTGTGATAAAAAGGTTTATTTTTTTCATCTGAATAAAATCTATCAACAGCATTTCTCAGAAAACAGTGTAAAAATAGAGTAGTCCAAATCACACACACATAACTTTGTGCAACTACGTTACAGAAAAAGTGAATGCCCGTATTGCAAAATTACACTGAGCCAGGACATTGTCAAAGCCTTTAAAACAGCTTGGCAACATGGAATACTGTATAAACTTCAATCAATTAGATTCGATATACAAAATATTTTACTCACATTAAAATTGAGAACTCAGAGCCTTTGGAAAAAATTTTAAGGGTCAGTTTGATTCCTATAAATAGTGTGAAGATATTCGTACTGATGATTGTCTGATGGCATCTTCGCTTATCAGAATGATAATGGTTAACACACATTTAAATGAATATTTACTTAAAGGGTGAGAATTGTGCCAAAATTGGAATATGAATTTATGTGAAGGGTAAAAAGGGCCACCTTTTTTTTGCAACAGCAAATTAATGTGATGTATAAATTGAAATACTTGGTAGTAATACTCACTTCGAACTTTTAGTCCTTTAGTAATATTCACTACGAACTTTAAATTCTGTAGACATATTGATTAAATACTAACCAAGTAAAGGTAATATATGAACCGTGCCGTAAACTCTATTTCTATCATAAGAGAAGAAACTTGTATAACTTGACAAATTTGGTTTATACAACCCAAATTTAACAATTGTACTATTAATTTATCTAGAATAATTGACTTTGTCACTTTGTTTGTGATACCCAAAAAGAAGCATCAAAATCTCTTTTGATCAGCATAAATTTCTGAATCGATTTAGACATGTGTGTCTGTTTGTCCATCTGTACAGTGTATTCTTTACTCTCGCCTGATCGTAAAAAAATATGTGGAGCTGGAATTTAGGAAAAACATTGGAAGTTCCTTTAGACAAGTTGGTATTGAAAATTGTCAAAATTGGTCAAAGGGCACGCCCACAGTTCTCTTAAACTGAAAAAATCTCAGTTTATTTTTATGCAAAGTACAAATGACAGAGAACTGAAAATTTGTACAAGTAGAAAGACTGTTGGTCTAAAACATATGTACGAAAATCATGCAAATTGGTTCCACCTCCGTGAAGTTATACAATATCAAATTTTCATTATTTTATATTTACATTTTCTATTTACTACTAAAAAACTGATAAAGGCAGATTGTGTGATTGGGTGGTGAGAATTCAAAATTTACTTTTACCAAACACAATTTTCTTACGTGTTCTTTTTAATTTTAAACAAAATTTTAGTTTATTATATTTTCACTTGCACTAAGTAAAATTTTTAATAAAATTTTCTAATTAAATAAAAACATTTTCAAATTTTTAAAATTGTATTAATTTGTACATTTCAAATTCAGGTTCATTTAGGTTATTAAAAAGGCTCTTGTTATACTCTACATCACTTTTGGTATAGGAAATTATAAGTTTGTGTTTTTGTAGATTCTTCGAACACCCAGAAGGATCCAACATTTTATTATGCTAGTCAACTCAGAATTACTTTCTGTGCCTATCCGTCTTTTATCAATCTAAATTTGGAACAAAGGTGTGCTTTATCTGGAAAACGAACTCTATTTAAAGTAAAGTAAAGATTATTTTTATTTTGCGCAAAGATGCAATTTTAAATTTATTTTTTGGAAAAAGGGAGTAGTCGTAAACAAAAATTATATTATTGTTGTTTTGAATATATATTTGCGAAAATTTTCACTGCGCTACGTTTTGTCATAAAAAATGGGTGCATCAAATTTAATAAAGATTGATTCATAATTTTAATCGGACTTTCCAAGTAATTTTTTACAATTTTTTTAACTTTGTAACTTGACTTGTAATCCATTGATTTCTAAGTCGAATCAATGGATTACAAGTCTTTTAAATAATGGATTAATGTCCACTATTTAAAAGTCGACTATTGCCAACTACTTGTTTTTGTTATAACATTTATAACACAACTTGCTTAAAACGTTTTTAACTTTTGCTCTTAAACCAATTTTTAACACGCCATTGAATATTTAAACTAATCAAGTCCATTTCAAAACTAAATAATAAAAATTTTTAGAGAATATTTTCTAAAGTGTTGCAAGCGTAAAAATTGGGTAAATAAATTGACAAAAAAAAATGTCAGTAATTTAAATGTGACGTGCTTCTTTATTTCTGCAGTTTTATTTGGTTCTTCTTATGTTACGCTGTGTGGTGTTCCAATAATAGCCAATAATATAATTCATTTGACATATTTTAGCATTATTGTCAATTAAAAATATAAAGCACTTACAGTTTTTTTCTACCATTTTATAAGTTATCGAATCCCCGCGTTTTAATTTTGCGAACAAGTGCCAGTGGGCAATCTCTTAATCACTTTTTGAATCTTTGTGGTGTTTGTTGATAGCCTGGATATTTTTAAATGATCTGTACTTTCTCTTAATGTATTAGACAGATCAAACGTAAAATTAGTTAGTTAATTAGTTAGTTCACTAGACGTAAATATATTTCGCCTTTGAATTATTCAGTTGATATTGCCATAAATTGTCTAGTTTCCAACAAATATCTGAAATATTAATTACTCAAATAAATTGCTAGCCCCTCCCTTGCTGTATTTCATTTCAGTTAAAGAGAGTTTAACTTCTCTATTTTTTGTAAAATAATTTATCAGGACCCTAAAATCTTGCCCTTGTCTGCTCGGATGCTATCGCTTTCCTCCCATTCTAACGTTGTGCTCTTGCTTTTCGCAGCTTTAGTTGAGTACTTTTAAAGTTTACATATATCTCTCGTAATGGCTAAGCCAATATATTTTTGAGCTTACTTCACGAATCGTGGTCTGACGAAATTTTTAATAGTATCATATGGGCCACGTTATAACCTAAGAAATCAATACTTAATGCTCCAAATTTTCATATACTTGATGCAATGTTAAGGTAATATCCATCTAGCCAAACAAAAATTATGCGTACATGTTACAAACGTTATGTTTATAACATTAGTGATCACACTACAAACACAATAAATGGCTTCTCACTTGACAACATTTACTTCAATAATAACAATACTTCACAAAATGCTAGCAATACAAATAGTAGTAGCGATGCAGGACTTCTTAAAAGAGCCCCTTTGTTTACATAAATGAATTCCAATATACATCAAAAAATTTCTAAAATATTTGGGATTTCTTACATAAAAAATGCCAATCATTTAGCGAAACTTACAGACGATATTTAAAAGGCCTTAAACTTTTCGATGATACATGCAATCACGTAATACCCAGCGAACGAAAATGACCTAGCGATGCGAAACTTAGTGCGATCGCAGAAACTTCTCTTCGGAAGGGTAAATTAGTTATAAAAATCTCATTTTTCCTTGCTATCGGTCAAATTTTTTTATATAACCGAGAGTAATAGAAGATTTTTTTTTACGCTAGCGAAAAAGACGATTATTATAGTGAGTGTCCTCTAGTGAATGTGAATTATGTAGTTACCACAAGAAAAAAATCTAGCAAGAAAACAACATCAGCAGATGATTGTTATTTTTGTCGAATTCAAGGTTATTAAATGTCAAAGAAAATTGACATTTTTTTATATTAAACAAAATTTAATTTTATTATCTTTTCCGTTCAATGGACAAACCAAAAATTTTTATAACACTTTCTAAAATAATAAATATATTTCGAAGTTTCTGAAGTTTCTTTTTCTTTAACTTTTTTTTTGTTACTTCTAGTTATTTACAAAAAGTACTGCATAATCTCTAATTAAATTTTACTTTTTAATCACACTGAGTAATAATAATTTCAAACGTAAAAAAGAATAGTAGCATAAAATGGTAGAGGGACATAGAGATAAGAAGAGGCAACGACATTTCAACCATAAGGACTTCTTTTTAAGAGACATTTAATCATATAAAACATTTCGCTTACAGATTTATTTAAATAAGGTTCCATAAATAAAACTAAAACTTCTATTTCGACTGAATCGTAAAATATAATTTAAATCAAATATTAAAAAAATGCAAAACGATTTTACAAATTGTAAAATTGTAAAATTATTTCATTAAATTGAAGTTTTTTGTATTCTGGTATTTTGTTTTGGTATGTTAAATAAACTTCTCTTCTGTAATATTATAATAAATGTAAGTGTTTGTAATATTTGAATAAAATTTACGCACAAAAATTTTATATTAAACACAAATATAACAAATTTATAAACTAGAAAATTATTTTAGCCATAAAAGTACTTAACACGTACATGAAAATTCTCCACCATCTCAAATATATACCAATATAAATATTACTACCATTATGACCACGTATTTATTCTACATGCATAATAATTGTTGATGTAGCCGCCCATTATTATTTAAGCTTATTTTGCAGACGTAATAGATGTACAATCAATACGGCAAAACTATAAGAGCATAAGGCGGAGTGTAAAAGTAAAGCTTTTACAATTTATTACAGTCAATATGAAGGAGGGACTCAACTTGTGTGTAATTTTTATTTTAATTGCTGACTTAACAAAATAACCGAAAAAATCCTTTAACTTTTAAGTAAAGTTGATTATTTGCAAATGTAAAGTGCTTGCCTATATGTGAATGAATGTATTGTAATAATTCGACAAAATTTAAAACCTTCAAAATTAAACTCGACCTTTTCTTCTAAG
The DNA here is from genome assembly GCA_023089585.1 of Melophagus ovinus. Lineage (NCBI taxonomy): Eukaryota > Metazoa > Arthropoda > Insecta > Diptera > Hippoboscidae > Melophagus > Melophagus ovinus. Next base: position 17,802 of record JAKKIB010000061.1, read on the forward strand.
TTTCTCATCCAACACCGTACTTCAACGAAATGTAGGATAAGTGCATGAATGTAATATGTTTTAGAAATTTTTATAGCATCCAGAACGTTAGTGTGATACGTTCACTTATACTCATCAATTCAAAATAAATTCCCACGTCAAAGACGGTCAATCCTTCCAAGGTCAATACTTCCAAAGTTGGTCGTATTCCTTAGCTTTTTTGTAAAAAGTTTATATATTATAATCGTAGACTTCCTACATCAAGTGACAACAGATATACGAAAAGACAGCCCTAAATCTAATCAGGGAGTTATTCTTAGTCGTTCAGAATAATAAACATGTGCTGTACATGTCCCCACAAACACATAATACTTTGTAGAACAAGTGGCAGTGGGGTAGAATATAAGAATAACATTTTTCATTTTCTGAAACTACAAGTCAAATTATGTAAATCGGTAAAGGGCATTTAATAGTCAGCCTTTACAGTATATAATATTATTTCTTTGATTTTTCTTTTGTAAAATTTCCATATAAAAAAATGCACAGAATTGTATGCATATGTTAAAAAATATAAATTATACATTTGGCGTACAATTATATCTGCAGTATGTATGACGTACAAGTCTAAAAATTTTAAATTACTTGGGATGATCAATAATAAAAGGGATACAAGTTGTACATATTTGATGAGACAATTTGTATAAGACAGGATAATGTTCAAGGATAAAATAAACAAGAAATAAAAATTATATTTAGTGGTGGCCAAATCTTGGATGCCCACTACCCAAACACCATAATATTTCGACAAGGAAATTGTTTCAGATTTGGAGTAATTAATAGAAAGCCTAAAATCGTTTTATATCATTTTTCTAGAATTGTTGTAGACCAATGGCCTTAACACTTTTACCCAGTGCTTAAATTTTTTTGCTGTTTACAAGTAATAAGTAAAAAAAATAAAAATGGTCTTACATTGCACTACAAACGTATCCTTTGAACGAATTATGCCATTTTCAAAGCAAACCCGCGTATTAGAACTTGTAATGTTTCTGATAAATATGAACTTAATATCTCAACTTTTACGGACAAGAGAACATCAGCACCATTGGCAGACAGAGAGTTGAACAAGACAGACAACCATGCCTAAATCGAAGCAGCATTTGATGTTGGTCAAGAATATGTATACATTGCATGATCTCCGATGCTTCCCTTTGAGTGTTACTAACACTATAACAAATATCACTTACCTCCAGCATTTAATTGGTTCTTACGGAAAGCTGAATTTATTATGCACAATTTTTGTATTATGTTTGACTTAAAGTTAACATAATATTTTCCATCTAATAGATGGTAATGAAACTATCAATTCGAAAGAAACGCTTCAAATTGTAAAGTAAATAAAAAAAAATTTTAATAATTTTAAGGCAAACATTAAAATCTTTATTTATACGATGGATCAAGTATATTGTTGTAAAATTTCCTAACCAAATTTTTTATCCATGCGTAACTTCTCAGAGGAGTGGCATAGGTAGTTTAATTTATATTTACGCTCGATAAGTTGCTATTTATAAAAAGAGTGCAATCGCTTAATTAGATTTTACAAATATTTTTCATGCCATAGAAAAATTTTAATGCTTTAATCAGTTCTTTCTACCAATAAAATAATGTGAGGATTCATAAGGAAATTACATGGTAAATCTAAACTTTCTTAGAGATTTATGGCATTTAAATTTATTTCAAAGCAAATACAAAATAGAAAAATTTCGCAAATTTTTTTTTTATAAAGCTTTTTATAAGGAATGATCATATCAATAGAAATGATAAAAAAACTATTTAAAACGTACTCGAAAATCAATTTTAGTTCAATAACAAAAGCCTAAGAAATTTATTATTTATGTAAAAAGCTTCCCTATTATTTGGAAATTGCTATTTTGATTACAAAAAAAAATATAGTTTAACTCATCCTTTAACGTCTCTTGCTTTATCCATTAATCAACTTATTAAATGTTCAACAAAAATCTCAATTTATAAAAGAGCCCTTGAAATTATTTTTTTGTATTTCATTTAAATGTTCTTTTTTTTATTTACATTTCATATATTTATGCAAAAAGATTTCTATGGAATTACTTTTCTAAATGCAAAACTTTTTAATAATTCTGATGTAGAGTTTTCATAAAAGTATTCAAAATATTTATAATGTCTATTTATAATTTTTAACATTCTTATTCTTCTTCATAAAATGTTTTTCCGAATACAAACATATATTTTTTGTGTTTGTGAACTTTTCAAAAATAAAACTTCAAAAATATATTTATTATATAATAAATTTTATACTGATTTTAATGGGCATCAAATCACAATAGAATATTAACAACTTATATAATTTTTGTTTGCCAAAGTATGAGTCTTTTATTTTTGATGTTGTATGAATTTATGAAAAGTTTTAAAATTAATATTCAAAAAAAGAAAGCTAAAAGAAAAGTTGTTAATATTTGGAACCAAATTCTGCCCATCAATCGTAAAAGCTACATGCATGATTACAAAATTCTAAAGGATTTCTAAGCGATTGGATTAATACACACTACCTGGTTAGGTAAATAAATTTATACTTTCTCAAAATTCAAATTGATAAATAATGTGCAATTTTATGCCTTCACTTTACAGGAAGGCCTTATTTATCGTATTTCTAAGTTTTCCAATTTAAAAGTAGATGATTTTCATCTTTGTGTCCTTGTTATGTTTTGACTCTTAGTGCCCTTTCCATGTAACTTTTTTTTTTGCTTCATCCATATTCGAAAAATGCAGCATTTTAACTTTATAAAATTTTATTTACCGCTAATTTATTTCAGCAGGCAATAGCCTGCTATTTGTCAAGTATTTTTTGTATTTTTTTGTATTTGAAATTAATAATTTTATTGAGTTTACAATTATTTACTTAAAATATTCGTAACATTCAAAAGTAACATAAAACCGTCTCAGAAAAATATTTTTTTTTAAATTCTTTTTACGTTCTCAGTTCATGTAAATAACAAAATATGGAAATGTTTGTATTTCAACCACTTCCCCACCCTTTATATATATTGGCAATAATTACCACCATCTTATATTTTTCATATTATATATTTTGAATGACAAAATGCGTATACCACATTTGGTTTTTTTTTTGAATATTTTCTTATACAACGAACCATTCAAATAACTTGAAAACTGCAGCTTTTTCAATTTTCTTATTTCACTTAAATCATTACACATTAACTTATACAATGTAAGATATTTAAGAATCAGCCAAGAGTCACCTGTAAATTTCTTATTTGCTTTTATCTTCTTAGAACCTATAAGAGTAATATATTTCTCCAGCGATTTCTTGATTCAAAATACTATATTAATACTTCCAGTAACGAAAAGTACCAAATCAACTCAGAGTAGTTTCATATTTTAAATATATTATTAATATTTTACTGGTATCAACCAATTTTAATACCCATTGATGTTTTTAGAAGATGACTTTAAGGTAGCCCTCGCTTGATCAAGTAAATTTAAATTTTTGCTTTGCCTTAATCAATGTCTCAATTTTATTTGTATTTAAGTGCCTGTAAAGTATTAATTGCCATATTATTTTTTTTGATATTAAATCTAGCGATTATTAAAGTATTTTATATCTCTTTTAAAAGTGGTTATGAATCGCATCCAGCCTACGTTAACAGTAAAGAGATGAATTTAATTTTTCGCTTAAATCTTTTTCTTTTATATTAAAACCAATTACAATTATTAAATTTTTTTTATTGGAACAATAATAAAGAATTGCGAATAACGTAATAAGTGACATTGAATTCTTAACTAAAGTGTTATGTCTAATAAAATAATAAACAAGTGTTTAACAATGAGTAAAATGATGAAATGTAATCCTACACTTACAACAACTTTTCACAAAACTTTTTTTAAGAAAGTTGTCAAATAAAAAAGAATAACTTACTTTTTATTTTCTTTCAAAAATACTGTGAAATAAAAATGCAAAAACCATCATTTAGTTTTCTATAGAAACTAAATGAAATAAAAGTAAAATCACTAATAACATTAACAGGAATGTATATTATATTAAAATAGAGGTAGAAAGAGGAAGAAGAAGCATATTTAGTGAAACGAATTAGTTGTTAAAATCTACATCAATGGAAACAATGCACTAAAAGAACGAGTACACTAGTTAAGTGTGTAAATGTAAAAAATGAATAAAATAAAATTTAGTCTTGTAAGTTTATCTCATTTTTTTTTTTTTTGGTATATATTTTGTGTGCTACTCTATCATGATGGTTGATTTATAGACTGATTATACTCTATCCAAAATACTTTGGATAATAAACAACTTAAAGAGAAACATCTGTTGTCGTTGAAACTTTAAAGACTGTAAAAGAAATGAATGACAAGGAACTAAGCCCATTTTTTTAAGATTGTTATAAACATTTAATAAAAGTTATCCAATTTTACAAGACTGTTATTATTTTATATAATTTATAAAGAGTCTTTGAATCTGGTTACATTCAACTAAAATTTATGCCAAATAAACGATAAGAATTTCATTTTAAAATTTTTTCACTAAAATCACTTCATCACTTCAAGTTAATTCTAATCATTTATGTGATGAAATGTTATATCAAATTCATCTTTAAAATTGTTTGAATTTCTTTTATTGTACTTTTCAATTCCCAAATGTACAAGGACCTTTAAACGCACAAACATTTTGAAAGAAACACAGAAAGAAAGCAAAAAGTACAATAATAATAGAAACTGCTCTCAATTTCATTTACACCTTGTTGATTTTTGAATCCTGATTGTGCCTCAAAGTGCTTGCTTCGCTTATTTTATTCCATTCTGCTTTGATTATCTTTATATTCAGCCACTACTTCAAGCTAGAAACTAGCATTATGAAAAACTCCAAATAATCCAAAAATGTATATGCTACGATATGTAAATATAAAACCTCAGTGACTGAAGATAAGTGCAATATGTAGACAACAAATGTGTTTTGGGCGCTTGGCAGACGTTTGCACACTTACTTTTACTTCACTTGTACATAAAATTTGGCTGTGAGAATATATATCATGTGGGAAACACTCACACTCAGCGTGCACTTTTGGTATAAGTGTTAACTTTAAAAAAATAATATAATTTAAATATAGCGCAGTTAACAAGTAGCCTAACGACAGCTTTTCTTTTACTAAAAAATAAATGAAATAGTACAAAAACGTGTTTATAAAGGCAAAATGGTGTCAACAAATTATTTTAAAGATTAAACATTTCAATTTCATGTATAAGATTGTATTTAAGACTTTAATTAAAATGATGCAAGATAAAAATAAAAATTCATATACGGCAAAGTAATAGATAAATCACATCAACCAGAGTGGAACATATTTCGTTCGGGATAAAAATTGATTGATCTCATAATAAATAAAAATTATGAAAAATTAATTGATTATTTTACTTTAGATTCCAAAGTTGGCGCTTTTTAAATAATTTAACTCTTTCTCATATTTTCAAATTTTCCAAATAATTGAATTCACTTTAGCATAACATTTGTCTAAAAATTCATTGCGACATAATTAATGAATGACATGAAAAATTATGCTAAGTCAATGCATAATTAAGAGTAATAGTTATTATATTTAATATACTTATTTGTATTCTCTTTAAAGATTTCAATTCTTTCTTTTTTAGAACTTTATAATTTTTTTTACTGTGTAATCCTCTTTACCCAAAAATTTTACCTTTTACAACTTTTACAAGATGTAAAAAATATTTTAAAAGAAACTCAAAAGGAAACCATTTTTTTATATAATATTATCCAACGCAATAGGAACTTTCCTTCGAATCAATATAAATGAAATTTTTAAAGTGTCATTTGAGGTAAAAATTTTCTTACAAATTTATTATTATAACTGCTCATAAGCTGAGTAGATCAGTAATGCCTGAATATTTCCGGCCAAATAAAGCTTTTTTATATATTTGTTTATTATTTTTTTTTTTACTCAGACCACTAGAAGCATATAATAAAAAGAACTATAGATCGGTAACCTTTTCTATGTATGCCTTTTTTAATTAAAAATTAACAACAAAATACAAAGAGATGTGAAAAAAAGCAAATATCACCACAATCCATAAAGGTACTTTACTTTAATTTCCTTGTGGCTTCTTTATTTTTTTTCATAAATATTATACGTGAACCTTTTTTTTCTTTTAGACAAACTAAAACCACCATAAAAAGATTCTAACTATATTAAAAATATTTTGCGGTTTTCTCAGTTTATATATATTTTATGTAAATAGATACTTTTTCTCTTACAATATTCGACTTTAACAAAAGGAATTTTTCATACAAAAGCACAAAATAGTATTTTAGCTTTATTTAGCATAGTATAATTTTTATGGGGTTTTGTAGTAAAAGTGAAAAAAATATAAACAATTATATTTATATGTAACAAGGATTATTTATGTATTTTATATATAAAAGACTGAGTTTAGTAGACACAGAATACAAAATTAACGTCTTGTAGAGTAAATTCAAAAATTTTATATGAAATTTAAACATGATTTATAAATTATATAATTATACAATTAAAATAATAAAAGTTGTAATAATGACAAGAACAATTTTAAGTGAATAATTATATAAATTATGAGAAAATAATTATATTATTCATATTATTGCAAAAATGACAATTAAATAATTGACAATTGACAATTAGACAATTAAACGCAACCATGCCGTACGGTAAGAAAATTTTAATTCCTTCATTAATTGCAATAATATAAAAACTTTAAAATACTAATAAGTACTTAAGTACTTAACATTACTTAAGTACTTAATTGTACATAAATTATAAATAGTATCAAGCAGTACTTAATAGCAACACTTAAATACTGACTAGAGAAGTTAAGCACTAAAAAAAGAGTAAATATTCACATTGCTTAATAATACACTTTTTTTCAATAAAAAGCGAATCGAATAACATTTTAAATAAGATATTAATAATAACACTATTAAATAAAATAAGTACAGCATATTAAATAAATAATAAATTATTAAATACGTTTATTTAATATTTACATTTTAATATATTTAATGATTTCATGGAATAAGTTTTATTGTGACATGCCGATAAATTTAAGTCAAATAAACCTTGAAACAATATTTAAAAACATGGCACTTGATGCTTCTTCTTTTGTGCTCAGTTCAGAATTTATTGAACATAAATTAGGTTTCCTTAGATCCAAATACTTTACACTTCTATAAAGGATTTCATTTATTTCAATTTTCCCCAACAATATTTTCTAACCCACTAATTTTTATATTCCTTACCCAAAGGATGGAAAAACACCCATTTTATTCGGATGCTGATGACGCGTTTATGACACTTTGAAACTTTACAAAGTATATACCTTATACATATATACCTTAAGTAAAATAATATACCTTAAGTAAAATAATTTTGAATCGTCGTAGATATGTCTGCCTATTTGTCAATCGATCCATCTGATGCAAATATTACCCTGAATGTAAAATTAGAAATATCGATACTAAATTTAATAGGCTTATTATAAGTCCTTGCACACAGATTGGTATTTAAATTGTTCCATTTCCGTAGAAACTTGCGCCCACAGTATAACATAAACTGAAGAAGAAACCTTTGTTTTTGTCAATACGAAAATTATACAAACTTGTCACGCCTACCCTAAATTATACAATGTTAAATGACCACTTTGTTTTTATAATTATTATTAATTACTCGAAAAGAAAACCATATAAAACTGTGAAATTTATAAATATAAGAATATTATGCCACAATGTCTAGCCAAAAATGGCGTAAATCAACCACGCCTGCCAGCAGTTGTACGAGGTAGAATTTTACTTTGCTTTTTTTTAAATATTTGTTTGTCACTTTATCTGCCGATTATAAATATCGTGTTACTCTGCCTGCATCACAAAATACGAAAATATTCACGATTTGGCTTTAACCAAATATAATTTTTTTACTCGTTTCAAAAAACTTGTATGATTCAGAACATGATTGTGAAATGATCTGTACAAATTGTAAACTTCCAACACACTAAAAATGGTAAAAACACAAACTAGAAAAGTAAGACAGTTATTTCTTACTTATTTGTGCATTAGTTACAATGTGATAATTTACGGAGGACCATTACTAACAATGCCAATAACAAAAACAAGTAATAAAATTAAAAATAAAAAAATTAAAAAAACAAAAAAGTAAAAAATAAAAAATAAAAAAGAACCTGATTCAATTTTCTAGTATTAAATTGAAAGTGTAAAAATAAAGAAGTGAAAGTTTGGTATTGCATAATTTCGCATAGGCGCACCAAATTTGCATAATTTTCGGCCAAACATTGTACACCAATAACCTTCTTTCCTACTTGTGCAAAATTTCAGCTTTCTATCTTTTGCAGATATGAGTAAAAACTACCAAATGTAGCTTTAAAAAAATGGTGTTTAGTTTAGGTTGCGCTGTAGGCGTATCCTTTGACCCATTTTTCCCATTTTCAATCCTTTCTAGTGCTTCTGTCTCAAAACTTACGACCAGGAGAATGTTAAAAACAGACAAACACACAGACATTTAAGTCGATTCCTTATTTGATGCTGATCAAGAATAAATACACTTTATAGAGTTTCCGACGTCTCTTTTTAGGCCTTACAAACATAATGACAAAATAAATATATACCTTCAACCTCTAGGTGATGGGTATAGAAATATACATTTTACAAAGAACGCGGTCCATTTATCTCTGTTCCACAGAAATATGTTCATTTAGAAGTTATACATAAATCTGATTACAGATAAATCTAATGGCGAAAAAGAACATTTAGGGAATTAAGAGACGGATCGAACAAGTGATAGTAGGTATTGCTTAACTTACATAAGATACGGGAAGGACTATAAAGTTGGTAATTGTGGAACACTAGTAAACTCTTAGTCTTAGAAAACTTGCGGAGGAATGTGCAAGGGCGGGTCTTATAAAAATGTTGCAGAGAAATTATAGCCATTAGCCAATTTTACCGTAAAAAGTACCGGCAGCGTCTAGTGACGATTTTGGAGACCATACTATTAAAGATTATTAGTTACATTTAATTCAAATAATACAAAATATTGATATGGCTCTACTAAATATTGACGTAACAACTAAACATACATTCCATGCCTACAAAAAGTTGCAACAAAGCACAACAACATAAAAAAAGGGGAAAAAAATAATAAAAATAAATAAAAATAAATAAATATAAAAAATAAAAAATCAACAACAAAAACAAACAAGTATATAAATAAAGAAGAACTGAAAAGTAGTTGGAGAAACAAATACCTTTAAAATACTTAAATTATATAACTAAGGCTAAAATACACGTGTAAACGCATATGTCCGAAAAATGTAAGGCCCCCTTTAGATGAGCTTTGAGTAAGCGAGCATAGACTGGTGTATAATACAAATGTCTCTGAAAATCATGAGCGGAGGATTAATTTTCGGATCATATTGATAAAGTCAATGTCTTAACGAAAAAGATGAAAATGATCGTTACACAATTTGCATAGCTGGCGTAAGGGACTCTGTTGTCAGTTGTTAATTAGTGCGACCAGTAAATAGCTTAAGAAGAACATAATTTCTGGTGAACATACTCGAAATTTTAAAATATAAATTTCTCAAGCCGTATGGAAGAAAGAACGTCGCCAAGTATTAATTTAATCATGAACAAAGTGTTTAGAAGCTCGCGCCTCTTGTGCAATGTATTTAAATCAATAAACTTTAATCTATGCTCATAGGCAGTATCTGAACCATATTTTTAGAAAATCCAGTGCAGTTAAGCTTGTACAACAAATGATAATGATTTGCCTTATCAAATATTTTAGAAAAATCGGTTCGTATACGTTTGGAAAAAGATTGAAAAATATTACTACTAAATTCAAGAAAATTTGTAAAGGAGGATATTCACCTTTACGAAGCCAAGCTAACGCTGCGACAACACTGACATAATAGGGTTGGAAAGGCGTTTATTAATTAATGATTTAAATAGCTTGGGTAATCCACTCAGTTTGGCAGTCCCTCTGTAATTTCCAATATTTATCCTGGTACCACTCTTATATGGTGGAATTATAAAACTAGATTTCCACAAGGTAGGAAAATAACCATCGGTTAAAAATGTGAATAAAAGAAATAAACGTTTAGTATCAGCGCTAAAGATACTTGACAGAGTACCATCAGGACCAAGAAGGTTAATAGTTGACAAAGTTAAGCACATCATTTTATGTAAACGAAACGGCTGGATATAAGATTCAAGGATAATTATAAAATGACAAATTAGCAGTGGAACATGATTTTTCATAGTAGTCTCAGAAATAGCGTGCAATAACACATTGTAAAGTACACAAATGGAGCCATAAATGTTATCATAATTTGAGTCCCACACTATATCAGACAAATTATTATCCAACATTGAATAATTAGCTTTACTAAAAAGAAACTCCTAACTAGCTAATAGTAATGATGAGTGATATAAATCCTCAGACGTAGTAACAGTCACAATAGTCACGTAATAAGAGTCGCAATAGTAAGTTTCGAATCATTCTATAAAAAAGCAGCCTATTGTTGGTATTGTTCAAGATGAAAGATGTGAAAGATACAAAATTCATGTAGCCTGACAAAAAGTACATGGTATAAGGTTGGGTAAGAGTCAGTCATTACGTATCCCAGACCATTATCTTTGAAATCACCCAAAACCAAAATTCTGTCATATACCTTAACACAGCTAATAACTATCTTGATTAAGCTTAGGTGGGCATTATATACTGAAATATCAGACATGGAATGTATGAACATGTAACAAATATGAAGAGGTGATTAAATTTCATACCTACACAAACAAACTCAATGTCAGATGGACAAGGTAACAAACCTTGTTTCGGAGAAAACTTATTATGGGCGGCTGTAAAGATCCCCCCTACTGCTTAAAAATAGGATCATTCTTATAAACTTCAAACTGGGAAAATAAAACTTCACAATTATTTACTTCTGGCTTAAGCCAAATTTCAGTAAGCGTGGTAGTCATTACCAATTGAATTTAGGCTTAGTATTTAAGCCGCGGACATTTTGGTAAACCAAAGATAAAGTAGTAATTATTTTTTTGGGATAAAGGTCGGCACATCTAGATAAACGGGATATACTGGTTTTCTACGAGACTAAAACTCCTTCACTAACACACCATTCGGCTAGAATTCTTTATTCAGGAATGTACTGAAATTATTAAGTAGTAGCAAGATTTAAAAAGAAAAAATTTCTTTAGGTTCAGAAGCATTAAATTTAAAATCTTAACCTTTTTGTGCGTCTGTATCAAAGATTTTGCGCAGAATATAATTCGGCACTTCTTCACCAGTCTTATTAACCGCTAAGTGGGAAATAAAGATTGATGACTTCCGGTTCCGTCGGGTATGCTGGTTGCTCATTTGACGAGAGGCTTGAATGATCTACGTTACTCAGGTTATGCGGCAATGGCAAAGCAACGGAGGAAGAATCACCTGGGGTAGTCGCTGGTGTAACCACACCATGATTCATAGCCGCGTAATTTAAGGCAAACACACTTACGGTAGCCCCAAAACAACATATAAGCAAGGAACATAAACTACAAATGAGGTATTAGGCTCAATAGTAGATGGAATAGATGCCGGAGCGGCAATAGCATTAGACTTAGGTAATTAATTAACTTTAATCAATTTTTCAATGGATAAAAGAGTAAGTTAATATCCCACTTTAGTAAACGCAATGTAAATATAAGAAAGTTCTTTTGCACAAAACCAATAAGGTAAATGTAACAGGTGTAAGTCTGAGTCCATACAACAACTGAGTAATCTAATATAGGTCTAACCAGAAGGTATAAAAGCATTTGGAAATATAAGTATGCGTAAACTTCTTATACCATCTTTTAACAAACCCCAAAGTACATTTTGCCTTATTCAAAACCCTTAAACCTTACCAAACAATCAGTTGAGGTAAAACTCTTTTCATAGAACATATATAATAGCGCAAAAAATAATGCTGCGTAAATCAGATAAGGACAAAATAACGTCACGAAAAATCAGGTTCAAGTCCACTGCAGACAAAAAAGTTTTTAGTTTAGAATAATGATTTTTGGCAAAAACTAACCTTTTGGAAGGTGCATGCTGTGCACCCAAATATCTAGCAAGCAGATTATTTAAAGAGAGTGCCATAATGTAAAAGGATCTCCACACGAATAAATAGATGTCACTGCAGAAGAATACGTCCACAGAATTTAGTTGAAGAAGGTGCGTTCAAGTAATTCATCAGTGAAGTCATTAAACACATTCGGATTAGAACAAAGTGAAAAGAACTGTAGGTGCCTAATACATATAACAATATCCAAGGCTAAAGGAATGTATGAACATGAAATATAAACCAAGTAACTGCCCAGATTGACGTGTATACATACGTACTCAATTTTAACAATAACCAATAACCAATAACCACAGTTGACGCTGATAGATCTCAGTAAACCTCTAATAATACACCGCCACCAATTCTGTCGTCCCTGTCGTTTTTAAAAAATTGGAAATGGTCAAAGAAAATTTCCAAGTTATTAACATACGATTTTAAATACGTTTCAGTAAACAATATATATTTACAAGCACAAGAATCTGTGTCATGTAAGTTTGTATTAAGCCCACAAATACTTATTTAGTTTTTCGTTTATTCAGTTTGTAACGATATTTGTTCCAATGAAATTGGAGTTGCGTTCTTCTTAGTGTTTGACTAACGTCTTATGCGACCAAAATAGCTTATCCAAAACATTATCGAACAATGTTGATGGCAAAATTATTTCAAAAGTTGGTATGTCTGTTGATCGAAAGACTTTTATGTCAAATATATTGATTTTAGCCAAATCAGACACCGATAATTTGGAACTTTTATAATTATGAACCGTTATCTCGAGTGTTTTCGGACAAGCACGATACAAATATGGCTTTTCTAGCACGAATTACAACTAAAGAATTTCCCAATTGTACATTAGGTGTTATATCAGGATTTACTGATTCACTATGCGAAACATTAACCAATTGCAAGACTTAGAATATGCGCATCTATGAGTATAACTTTATAGAAAAAAATTCAGCTTTCTGTTTTAATTTTTAAGTTACAAGCAAAACACTATGAAGTTTTGTTGAGAAAAGCAAAAGCTTTTTCAATTTAGGTTGCTTCATGGGGAATGTTTTTCAGTCAATTTGACCTATTTTCAATACCAATCAACGTCAATGAAATTTCAACGCTTCTTGTGATATCTTAAATTTGTTTGTGATATCTTAAATCTTACATCACGGAGAATGTTAACAACATGCGAACAGACACGCAAACATATCTATTTTGATTCAGAATTTGATGCTAATCTATATACTTCATAAAGTTTCCAATGCTACCTTTTTTGGATTGCAAACATAATGACAAAATCAATATACCTTCAACTTGTAGGTGGTGAGTATAAAAGTTCTGATAACTATTCAAAATGTTGTACATGTGACAAATTTTCAGTTTTCTATCATATGATTAACAACAACAACAACAACAAAAAATTGCAAGGGTTGTGTTGTTTGATTTCTTTTGATTGATTTGTGCAAAAGAACTCTTAATGTAAACTTGAATAGCAATGTAAAAATATTTACCTTTTAAAACTCTGTCGAAAAAAAAACTCTGTCGAATTATACAAATGGACAAATAAAAAATTCATCAAACTAAACTAATTGAATATTTAAAAAAATTAAAATATTTTGAAAAGAAGTTTTTCAAACTTTTAAATGTTCTCTTCTCTATTGTAGGCACTTCGCAAAATGGATGGGGACCAATGAAATTTGCATGGACGAATGTTTGTCTAGAAAAACTTGAATTCCATGTTACTACAATCCTTATATTATACATGTACATTTGTTTTGGGCCAAAGTTCATAATAAAAATGAAGTCACACGAAATGTTACAAGCTCTTCATTGTCACAATATTTTTAATATTTGTGCGTTCATTTTGGTTTTTTTTTAATATAATTTATATGCATTCTACAAAAAGGTGTTATAGATGCTTTTTCAAGCTCCCTACATCGTGTAACCTAAAATAGTGGTACAATAAGGAACTCTTTATAAACTTTTATAAATTTGCTTTATATTTTAGTCCTTTCTTTAAGATTTTTTTATACATTTAGATTATTTAGAGTTAATTATCATTAAATTTTAATTCCATCACCGCCTACTTGAAAATAAACTAGTTTGGTCGAACTAGTGAAGCTTGGAAAGTAACTGCAGATGCCACACTTTCAAATCCCTCATAACGCCTACTATAAAGGCTTGAAGGCATAGTTAAAAAGGGCACGAATCGGCTAAAGTGGATCTGCGCTATTCTGAATAAAATGGCGTGAATTTAAGTTTAGGCTTAAGTCAAATATTTCCATTTGTTGTTCGTTTTTTACTCTTCTTTCTCTGGTGCTTGTTTTACAATCATCTCGGCCATATTGGTGCACGTTTAAAATTAAAGAAGGCATTGTAAGATGAGGAAAAAAGGATCATTCAATGAAACGAAAACTGCTGGCAATTGTTTGATAAATGACAATGACAATGATTAGGATTGAAAAAGTTTTGCACTTTTTTTTTTATTTATTATTTTTTTTTTTTTTTGCTAAAAAATAAGGACACAAATTTCTATGATATTTTACCTAAAAACTTTAAAAATGTTTGCGTTGCATAAATATGCTTAGTTATGATAACAATTCTAAAAGAAAAATTTATACCAATAAAGTTAGAGATCAGATGGAATAATATTTCATTAAGGATGAAGCATTTCAAAGAGATGATCACAAAGTAGCTTATATTTTAGTTTGCAGTTTTAATTCAACAATAAAACAAAATAAATTTATGGAAATCAACAAAATAAACTTTAAATAAAAGATTACTTAGTCAGTAAGTATAATTAAACATTAGATACATGTTCCAACTCTCACAACTTATTTATTTCGTTTTGTAAAAAGCGTACCTACCTAAAAATTTATAGAGTAGAGTTGCATCAGTGGACGTAGCATATCACGTAAGTCTGTACTGCTTTTCATTTTCTCTGCCCAATTGCATGGCGTGCTATCAGCTTTGAATCGACTCAAATTAAATTGAATGATAGTAGGCTGGACTTGTAAATCTGTTAAGTCAATATTAATTTAGTCAACACCCCAAAAATAAATCCCAATTCCTCATGCAACACAGCAACATTCACACCTTTACAGAAATGCATTCTGACTACTAACTTTTAAAAGATGGATAATAATATTAGAAATGTATAACATTTAACTGTTATACATTTTGTAGTGATTAGTATTATAAATTACACACAATCAAACATCTCTGTCGTTATATTGTTATTGTTGTTTTAATTCACATGTTTTTCTACAGAAACATTTGTAAGCGCTATTTGCGTGAGTTTGCTGTCCATTCACGCAATACTCTGTAATATTATTTTAATTTTATAGGTTTTTATACCAAAAAAAAAAAAAAAAAAAAAAAAACAATTCACTCACTTATGTAATTTAAAAGTAAATAAGTAGAAAAGTAACAATATTTAAACGAAAGCCTAAAATTGTTTGAACTTTCAAAATAGACCTCCCTGCATAATAATTTTGAAAATGAACGTATGAAAACGTATGTTTATTCTCTGAGCGCTGTGTTGATGTATAAATGATGATCGTTTAGTATGATAAAAATTAATTTACACTTAACACGGTTGTAACAGAATAAATATGTTTATATAAAACTAGAGCAAAAAGAATTTCTTTGCAAAAATAAATCGTAATAATCAAAATCGTTATCGCAAATGCAATCATTTGTATCTGTAAATTAAATTTACTTATAGCAGAAATGGGAGGATGGAAATTATTATATATTTTATAGCAAAAATGTTTTACATGTTTTTCATTATTATTATTGTTGTTGTATATTGTTAGTATTATTAATTTTATTAAAGAGTTTGTTATATGCAACAAAATCACATTTTGTTGCATATAACACATAATTTTTGTGTTAAGATATTTTGTGATTCTTCTTATTCTCGAATTGTTATTCGAATTGTTAAGTTGAAACAGAAAATTAATTTATATTGAAATTTCAATAGAAAACTAAATGAAAAGACCATATAAATTTCTTTATATAGTAAAATATTACATAAATATTCGACAATTTAATTAAGTGTATAATTTATTACACTTTCATTAATCAACAGACTTTGAGAAAAAGTACTCTCTTAAAGTATTTAATATTTTTAAAAGGCAATGTCAAAGATTCTACGAAAGTCAAATATAAAATTATAAAATTTTGACTTAAATCTGTCGGGTATTCGATATCTAATCGGAAAGCGTAAAATATTAGTTTGATATAAAAAGAGTTCGTGAAAATTTATCAGGAATGCAAGAGAACACGCCCACAAACCATAATTTTTCATAATGAATATTTTTTAATTTTCTTAAGAAACAAATCCAGATCATTTGTTTTATTCTTTATTCAACTAATAATTGAGACAATACCTCAATAAGAAGTAACAAAATGGGTCTCACAATAAGAGTTAAAATTGAATAAAGTGAAAACTTTCAAAAACCATTTAAAAAATTATGATACCGAAATGTTGAATTTCTCTTCTTGGTAAAGTCCAACTTTAAAGAAAAAAAATATACAGAACAAACACAAATACTTCGCTGGTGGATAAAAAGAATTTTAACTTCGGTTAAAAATACTTCAATCCAATTGTGTCGTTTTGTACTCAGATCTTTTCTGTGTTTTGTTACAATAAATAGACAACATTTTGTAAACTACTTTTCATTTATTTAAATGTTAAACATGCAAAATAATCATGTGAAAGAAGGAAAAGTAGAAAATTTCTTAAATTAGAAAATATAAATATGAGGCTTCCATATGTTTCACATACACATTTTTATAACCACCACCCAGACGTTAGAGGTACATTCATTTTGTCATTAGGTTTGTAACGCTTAGAAGAAGCGGAGGCTCTATAAAGTATACCGGTTCTTGATCAGCAAAAAAAAGTCGTCGTGAAAAGAAAAATAGCATATTCAAATCGGCAGAGCCAGCAGGCAATTTAAAATTAAAAATAGAAAAATCAGTCGAAAGTCATGCCCACACTGCAACATAAAATGAAAACACCTCATTTTTTTAACGCATAATTTGGTAGTGCTTAGCTCATTATCTGCAAACTGCAAAAAATGGGAAATTAAAATTTTAGACACGTAAGGAGTCTGTTGGTTTACAAAAATTATACAAAAATTATGCAAATCGGGGAAACTGTTTTACTTTATGTTATCAACTTACTCTTAGAAAATTGAATCAGATTCTAAATCGTAATACCATGGTGTATTGCTGAAGAGTTTCCAAGTAGCCTCAGCCAAATACAATTTTCTTACTTGTTTGAAAAACATTTTAAAGTTTCGCTTGGATTAAATATTAAATAACTAAAAAGGTGTCCTATGTTTTTACAAAAAATGCAGTAATACTTATGAAATGATAAATAAAAATTCAAGAAACAAATAAAAATAAAACAAGATCGAAATTTTGTTTTAAATTTTAAGTGCCTTACAGATAATACCTTTTATGTATTAATTTGGTTTAGTTTAAATAGATTTATTGAAGTTAATATCATTCAATAAAATTTTCAACCTAACAGATGATAACTTAGTTCTTATGAGAAAGCAAATAATTCCAACACATAAATATTCAAATTGACCTAAGAAAACATTTCTAGTCAAGTGTATTTATAAATATTTCTTGCAAATATTAAACCTCCAAGCCAGGCGATTATTAGAACAATAAAAGGAAAGATTACATTTAATCAAAATACAATGAAACAACATCCAACAACATACAACAACAACTAGTTTACATTACAAATAAAATAAATATTACAATGATTTATTATTAAATTAAGTTTTAAAGTATTCTATAAAATGTTATCCATTCTTCGAATTATTTATGCTAATTCCTGTACAATTCAATCAATGGAATACTCTTATAATTCATTTGTATGTAAACCTCTTATGTATTTAATGAAAATTATTATTGTGTTTGAAATTTTACCTCTTTCTTTCAAAAACCCCTAACGGCTCTATTTAATTTACATATTAATATTCACTACATAGAATTTTCCTGTATATACAACAATAAAAAATTAAATTAAAAACGAATGTAGAAAAGTCATGTTTAGTTAAAGTCAAATTTTGAATACTCCCAAACCAGACATCATACAGCGAAAGTTTACCGGGATCCCTTGTACAATTGAAGGCTAATGACTACAAATTAAAAAAAGAACGAATATACTTAAAAATTTCATTAGAGGATTTTTTTTATATCTTAAAATAGCGTCTTGGGATTATATCTAGAATTAGTACTGAATAGATCAGCTTTATAAAAAGACTGTTAAAAATAAGTATATCAAATCAAAATTTCAAAGTATGGTAAAAATGATCTTGTTTGCTGAAATTGGACCAAGTAAATCGTTTTGTACAACATATCCATAATATCTAATGGACATAGAAAATTAATATAATTTTATTTTTAATGCGATTGCCTCTAAGTTTATACTTAACAAAAATTAAACTGATTTAAATCCACCTGTTTTTACGCCAACTGGATAAAAAATATATTTTTAAATTTGTTTTTCAATTTGACATACATCTTTTGCAAGAATTGTTACATGACGTATAATGGATTTTATTTTAAAAAATTAAAAAGTGAACGCACTAATACAAGGTTTAAATAATCATTGTGCAAATAAAATATTTATCGATTTAGCGCATTTTTAATATCTCTTGAGCCCTAAAACAATAAATATAAACAAATTTATAGGCACATTGAGAGACAGATATATCTAAAATTGGGTCAAAATGAATTCTCAACCCCTTTAAGATAAACCTTTACGAAAAGTGCTTTTTTAGATTCTTAAAAAAAATTTTATACCGAAATTTTTTTCTACAATTTAACGCTTTGTATAAAGCCAGATGTAAATTTTTGCGTACCATATTCTAATTTTGTCGCATTTATTTTAGTTTTCCATGCAATCACAATTATATTATTTTTATGTTATTATTTTGTGCATGCCATGTCCCAATTTTTATCAAAGATTTTTTAATAATATCTTTATTATATATAAAAACCGATCAAAATCGGTATAATTAGAAAGTTATGGAAGTTGAGAAACTTTATAAAATTCACACAGTATACAAAAACGTACATTTAAAAAATTGCTCTCAAAACAAAAATATTTCGAATGATAAACACAAACATGAAATCAATTAGATTAAACTAAAGGTATTTTCAATTTGGAAAAATATCGCTATGACATTTGTTCAGATTTTATAAAATCCATAAACTTTTTTCTAATCAATCATTATAATACAAAATATTATAAGTTATAGATTTTACTTAAGATCTACTAAGTATTTTATGTATCAGTAAAAACTGAACGTACTTTAATGCAATATGTAATACGCAATATAAAGAGAACTCTATCAACATAATTATCTCATTAACAAAATGGCGCCATTGTTTCAACTATAACGTTATTATTATTCTTTATTATTATAATTATTATTAGAGTTGTTTTCACAACAATAATTTCATTTAACGTTTATAATTGTTCTCTGTTTGTCTCTCTTTCTCTATCTCTACCATCGCTTGCACATGCAAACTTTTTCCTTGAAAACTATTGCAATTGTCGCACGCTTCTCACTCATAACATAAGATTTAATGATAGCTACTGTAATGTGCTATTTATTACATTCATGCGATTCAATGAAAAAATTAAGTAAATAACTAAATAAATGTACAAATGAAAAATTAAATTATTACATTGTTGTGTTAAGTGTACAATTTATAAAGAATGTGTTAAGAAATACTTGTGAAAATATAGAATTCATACGATATAATACAAAAAAATAATTAATAATATTAAATACCATAAAAATTATTAAAATGTTTCTTTCTTTGAACTTAAACAATAATAATAATAATAATAATAATCACAATTAATTCGCTTATAAATTTTTCATATATTTCAGCAACGATATATAATGCGTTAAAGCCCATTGTCACAAATCCATTTAAGAAGATCATTGTAGAATTTACAATTATCATTAAAGGCTTCATCTGCTTGAAGTATCAACGATACTTAATACATTAATAAATGTAGATATTTAAATAATCAGCCGGTCAATAAAGCTACATATATATGACATAACTGAAGCCAAAATGTTGCTGCAATGTGACATAATTTTACAACAATCTTATTAAAAATGTTCAATAATTTCTTTAAATTGTAATTTCTTTAAATATCTATTCTGGATTTTTATAAATGCATAAACTTGTTCGGGTACCCGCAACTTTGTATATTGCTGGCACCTCTAGGGAACCTTCAAAAATTCTACAAAGTACATATATTTTTCAGCGTCATTAAATTTAAAATCCAAAATAAAATTAGAAAACTTATTTACTTTTTAAATTATTTGAAAATTTGATTATATGGTAGGAGGTTCAAAACAAGAACTAATATGGACCAAGTTTAGCACATCTATTTTTTACATCAAAGTATAGCGCAGTGCAAATTGTCGACAAAATATATCCAAAATTGTACCTTTTTTTCAAAAAGTTGGATTACGCAGAGAAGTCGGATATTTGACGCATCTAGGATAAATTTTTTATACTCATTCGCTATTTTAAAATCTAATAAGTGCCAACTTTTGAACCGTTTTCCGAAAAGTAATTATATGGTGCTTGATCATTAAAGTGATCCATATTTGAACTATTTTCACTGGAATTCATTTGTAGGCCAAAATACATTTATGCATTTCAAAAAATGCGATACAAATGATAGATCTATTTGAACTTCTTTTGGATATTACAAACATCTGCACAAACCTAAAATACCCTATACCGCAATTTTTGTAGAATATAACAGTTAGCTCACATACTCCATATGTTTCATTATGCAGTTAGAAATGGATGAAATCTTTTATATTACCAGAGATAATCAAACATTGACATTTGCAATATCTTCATATATATCTTTCCTCAGTAATCATACAAAATATAAAAGCTGAAATTTATCTGAAAATTTTAAATATAGGAAAAGTCTATCTGTATCAACAAGTAGCATAAATTAAGGCATATTCTATTTAATTGGATGACTTTAAACGATTCATCCTCCTTCTGTGTATGCATTAATACAATTCACGTGTGCCATAATAATAATTGCATTTTCAACAGCAATAAATTCAACAATAATTGTCTTGTTCGTTTTATTTTTAATAACTTATTTATTAGCATAATTACATGCGATATTTATTATATAAATAATTGAACTAGTTATACTTGACAAAGTTCTTGTGACAATTCTTAAAATTTTCATGCGTTACGTTTTTTAAATATTATGCATGACAGAGCAGTTTCAATGACGGACATATAATAAAGTATGATAAATATTTCAATAAATAAATTAAAAATAAGCTTAACTTATCATCATACTGTAAAAAAAAAACATTATAAAAAATGATAATTTCTGGTGGAGTGCCGCCATAAAGCAACACATGTGGGAGCTTCAAAATTAACATAATAAAGATAAAAGTATGTCGTTAGTCATTAGTAAAACGCTCAAAAAAACATATCAAGCAAAACAAGTAAGTTAATTATATTTGGCTGTGGCCAAATCTTGGTTACTCACCACCAATAAACCACGATATTACGTTAAAAAATTTGATTCGGTTTCCCAGGAGTAAATAAAAAAAACGTATAATAATGAAAGTTTGGTTTTGTAAAATTTCGCTAAGGCATAACCGATTTGCATGACCAGTAGCCATCCAGAATCTAGAAAGAGATGCTGAATTCATCGGTATACTGGCAGGTGGTTCTATTTTAAACCCTTCTCGGTTACATACATCCCTGGTGCAGGGTATGAAAATGTACAATCAGAACAAAGTATAAATCACTATTGATGGAAAAGGCAAAACTGAAATTTGGTATTATATTAATACGAAATTGCAATCCTTTACAAAATGCTCATTTCTTTCAAATTTGACACATCACGCATAATTTATAACTCATGTTTGAATAAAGTGCCTAATTTCTTTAAATAAAAAAGATCAAGAAATGTGAATCGACTTATCGACGACTTATGTGTTGCCTTTGAAAGAGACCTAGCAGAAAGCTACTACTGAGTTGTTAAGATCTTGCTAAGTGATTTACCCATAGAAAAAGGTGGGCACTTATCATTCATCCACCTTAATTAAAAAACATTGACTTTTGAAACAAATGACTAAATTTATATGAAATTTATTGCTTATCAATTTTGTAGGCTTGCCTTACAATCACATTAAAAAAAAGCATCTAATCCACCTGTGCATGGAGAAATAATAACAAATATTTCTTTACTTTATATTTAATATTATTATGTACTCTGGCAAATTTCGATGTTTATCTCCTTTTTACATCTGTTGAGTTATCTCTTAATTTGACTAAATGCTAAGTGCTAAGAGATTAGGAATCATTTTTTTCACGTGTGTTCAATTAATTCAATTTTAACATAAATACCAAAGACGACATGGTTTGATGTTAATTCAATTTTTATATTCTAAAACAAAAGGGTAGAATTGCTTTCCGCTTATGTACGTGTTATGCATTCGCAATTCTATGAAAATTGTATTTTTTCATGCATTGATTGATGTTTACATAAAACTTTAGCATTTTATGTATAATTTTTATCCATTGCTTGCTTGTGATAATTGATTGACATTTCTTTCTTTACTCCCTAGCAAATATCTTTGCTCAATTCAACTCTTTTTAAAACGAAAGAAAGAACAAAAAATCAAAATAAATCACTTTTTGATGATTATAATGGCGAGATTAACTCTAAATCAGTTTGTATAGAAAGTGTGCTTTACTTAAGAGAATCTGCAGAATTACGCTATACAAACAGACACAAATGAAATTGAAAATTGCTATAAAAGTGACCTACAATGTTCGCCATAAATTGATAAAATAAAGAGAAGTCTTTTTTTTAGATAATTTTGGTAAGGCGAATTTTGGAAGGTAATGTACTTAATTATAAATGTTAGTTTAGAATAATAAATCAGAATAAATTGTTCCTAAATTGTTTTTTTTAACCAATTGTTTTATTAAACCAATTTTAGTTTTCTAAGTAAAATTAATTTGATAGATTTCAAATCGCTGGCATATATTTGTAATAAATACGATTGTGATCATTCAGAAAGAAATGTCATTGAAAAAGATAGTTCCATCAAATATTTTTTTTTTACGTGGACATATGTAGATCTGTGGCAAAAAATATCGCACTATATTTATGATCACTACTTTTGCCATTTTCGATTCCACTCTTTCATTTTCCCGATTTTATATAACGCATTAAGGAAAACGTCCGGGTATTATTAAATTAAAAGTCTAAAGGACTCTTTTGTCTTTACCTGTTTTTTAAATAGAAAAATGCCATATTGTTTTTTTTAAAACCGCCAAATTTTTTCATTAGGCTTGTAACACTTGAAAAGATACGTCGGAGACTCCATAAAGTATGCACATTCTGGATCAATCAATTCAGATATATATTTTCTAGTATGACAAATGTTCTCGTGGTCCAAAAAAAACGATGTCGACTTCAAACTATTCAGAAATATTCAAAGTTCATATACGCCGTTTAGTTATCAAAGTAGGGCAAATTGGACAAAGGACTATTCGTAAACAGCAAAAACAGCAATTTAATAAAATAGCTAGAAGTTTGTATAACTCTTAAGGCCGCTAATCTAAAAGGCCTGCAAAGTTAATGCAAATCGCCTTTTCAGTTTTTTATATTTACTATTTTGCATTTATTACTTAAAAATTGAAGCAGCCTTTGTATCATAACAATCTACTGTATTTGGATGGGGTTTATCTAAGCTCAGCCAAATAAAATTTTGCTACTTGTTTTCTTTTTATGCTTTTATTAACTTTGTATGTTCAATGTTAAGATAATATCAAGAAAAGAAATGACATTTAATTACATGGTAGACTTCAGCCATAAAGTAAAGTGAATGATAAACTTTTACCACAAAATACTGAGTACAATGTTTGTAAAAAAAAAAATGATTCGACTTACATAAAGTATATGATTATTTTTTCCAATTTATTTATGATGAATCAGTTCATAAATGGATATGAAAGATAAACCTTTAAACTTAAAAATTTAGGTGTTCACAAACACCATTATTAACATTTGTAAATTTATTAGAAAGATTAACATTTGAATGGATTCCAACTTTGCTTACTTTATAAGGTTTATCAAGTTTTTTCAACAGAAGCACAGCGTTCCCCAAATTTGAGAGATACAAATTTGAGAGGTAAAGTCAATCAATAGAAAACTTTCCAAAACATTACAATAAAATGGAATGCATTTTTTGTTGTGAATTATTTCTTTGTTTTTTTTTTTTTTTTTTTTTTTTTTTTTTTTTTTTTGGTATACATTTGTTTCTTGTTTTATTCCTTGCATATTTCTTTTTATAAGTACTATTTTATTTTCTTATTCTTGTATTTATTTAATTACACAATTTGTTCCTTTGATTTTCATTTCTTATTTACATTTTAAATATAATGCATTTATACATATAACGCAATAAATTTGTTATTATTATTATTATTATTATTATTATTATTATTACTGTAATTGGTATTGATGATATTGCAGCAACTTTCAAATATTTTAATCAAGCTGTAAGCCGCTTTGACTTCTTTTGTTTCTAATGATAAAACAATATTGTTTGAAATTATTTCAAAATATTATCTATTACAATTTGATTTTTTCTTTGTTTTTTTTTTTTTTATTTTTGTTTTCTTATATTTTCTTTATTAAAAATATCTTTCATATAGAAATTTTATTTAATTTTAAGGATAATACCTTCCACAGGCAATTATGACAAAATAATTTTCGTTCAGCTTTAATTAAATTTATAAAGCATTTAAAAGTAAATTATTTATATTGGAAAGCAAAAAATACTTTCATTTTTGGCACTCGCATCATCCATCATTTTAAATGGTATAAAAACAAACAAAAAAATTCAAAACTAAATGTAATCTATTGTATAAAAAAGTAATGATATTGTAAAAATAAAAGGACTAACATAAAATTCAAAACTGCTTAGAAATGCATGTGAAACATCAATCAATAAATCTCATACAAAATTAAAGTAATTAATTCTTTTGCAAACTTCTACATAATTTATGGATATTTTGTAATCCTTTTGTATCCTTTAAATTTTCTCAGCGGTCTTTCTTTTCTTTTTTCTTTTACATAACCTGTTTTCATTTGTTTCCGCGATGCTCCGATGTTTCTTTCTGATGCCTTCAAAAATTCGACTTTAATTGAAAGGCAGTAATAAATTTCTTCAATTTCTTTAATAAGCAATTTAAATGTAATTTATTCATTTTCATCAACTAACTTAACAAAACATGATACGGAGACATTTTTCTTTTTCTTTTATAACCAAAATTATAAAATAAAGATCAGAGAGCTATTTAATCAGAATATCAAAATTCGATAATATTACGTTCGCTTAAAAAAGTACTTTTAACATTATTACGTAAGCAAATTGCCATACAAGATAATACAATAATAATGGAAATTAAAATTGATTTTTTTAAGATTTTTACGTACAACAATTATTTAACAATTGTAGCTTCAAATTTTTAAATAACGGTTACAAATTGCACTTGTATCGTGTTATCTATATCAACAAATTATATCAGCTTTTAAATAAATCTAAATTTAATAAAAATTTTTAAAGTTGTACACGAAATTGAAGATCCGCCAAGATGATCAACTATTTTTTAAGAAAAATATATTACTAATTGTATAAGTTATGTTAAAAATTAAAATCTGTATTCAAAATGAAAATTAAAAAAAATAAAATAAAATGAAGAAGAACTTTCGATTTGATTTTATATACTTTTTTTTGTATACTTATGTAACTAATTGTGATTTTGTATAGTAAAAGTATTGCATTTACTATTTTAATAATGAGCCTTTAAATACAATTTAAATCATTTTGCAAATGTATTATTTTTAACACTTCTATTTATTTCATCACTTGCCTTCTTTTATTGATTAATACTTTATTATAAAGATTTTATATACTTTTTTATAATCTTTTTAGTTTCTGCCTTTTTATAATATAAATTTTATATGATAAAATACTGATAGTTCTTGCACGCAGGTTGATATTGAAAATGAGTAAAATCGAAGTGACAATGTGCCCACTATGCAGCGTAAGCTGATAACATCTCTGTTTTTTGAAGAAAAATTTAATGATTCTTTCGGACCAAGTGGCAAAAATAGGAAGCTAAAATTTTTCAAAATTACTAAGAGCATTAGCTTACAAATAATAAGCAAATCGAGCACGCCTACGTGAAATTAAAAAATGGTTAAAAAAAAACACGCCCACAAAGCAAAGTAAATTAAGAACAGCTCGATTTTTTTAAGTAATACTTTGTGGTTTTACGCGAATTACTTATAAACAGCAAAATATAGAAAGCTGAAACTGGTCTGCAAAATCCACTCAAAGACAATGTAAATCGGCCACGCCTACACAGAATTGCACAGTACCAAATTTTCGCTTTTTTATATTTAGGTTTCCTATCTACTACTGAAATGTATTAGTGGGCTCTAGATCGTAGTATAATAACATTTGAGTAGCGGTTATCCTTGGATTTGGTCCCAACCAAACATAATTTTCTTACTTGTTTTTATAAAACAGGATTTAATATTCGCATACATATCAAGCAAATCAAAAAATTATTAAGCACATATGTCTGTATAATTATTTCATTTTACGCATCACCTAAAGTTGAGAGTATACTCATTTTGTCATTATGTTTGTAATGTCTACAAGGAAGCATTGGAAACTCTACAAAGTGCATATATTCTTGATCAGCATCAAATTCTAAATGGATTTAGATTAGTCTGTCAGTCTGTTCCTTTGTCCGTGTGTTCTTTACACTCCCCCGAATGCCCAAAAATAAAGCCAACTCTAATTTGGCAAAAGTGTTAGAAATTTTTGCAGGCCAGTTGATATTGGAAATTAGCAAAATTATTTAAAGGATACACGCACAATTCCACTTAAACTAAGAAAACCTTAGTTTTTTTTTAGGTAAAACTTTCTAAACTTTATACAAGTAGAAAAGATTTTGGTCTGGAACATATGCCTAAAATTCATTCATAGGGACCAAGCGCTTTTATAAAATGCCAAATTTTTAATTTTTTATGTTTATATTTTCTAATTACAAGTGAATAAGTGAAATAGGCTCTAAATCGTAATATCACGATACTTGGCCCTCGTCATATATAAGTTTCTTGCTTCTTTTAATCTATTACACTCACCTGCAATAATAAATACATATGTATACCTTATCTAGTACAGTGCATACATACAATTATGTATGATGCATTTTGTAAAAAAGTTATGCATAAATATATTAAAAAAAACCAACTTTTTTAAATTTTCTAACGTTGTACCTAAAAAACACAAATTTCATGACCTCTATTCTTTGTTATTACGATCGATAAGTAAATAACATAAAACAAAAGAATACCCAAAAAAAAAAAAAATATGTATATATAAACATGTAAATGAACAGTTTGTTCTACAACAATTCAAAATTTTATATCAACCATAAATAAGTTTACTTTGGAGAATACCTAACGCTTCACTTTAAAGTTTGCACATGTTTTAAACAGCCTTATAAGCTTAGTAATATACGAATAATTTATAACAAATTTCGAAGATGTTACTTTAAAAAAATCGGAAAGTTATTTTCAATTTTAGAATATTCAAATCACCTTTGTTTGAAACGATAATAAATACCTAAGATAGCGCTTTCTTATGATAATGTTAAATTCAAAAGAATTTTTGACAAAAAATTATTGCTAACAAGAAATATATGTATAGGCTTTGTAGGAATACTGATACAAAATTCGAAATATTCTAAAACTTATTAATAAAAGATTTTACTATCAACATGCAAATAAAATACAAAATATACCTAAATTTATGTGAGAGTGTTTAAAAAAAAGAAACATTTATGCTTTTTATATATTTTAGGTAAAAACAAAAAACAAAAATCAAAAAAGAAAAGTCAAGCCTAAATTCTTGAATAATACAAAAATTTGACCATTATTATTATTGTTGTTTATATCTAATTGAACAAAATTTATCTATAATCTTACTGATGTTGTATCATGTAAAATGTAAAAAACGGTACGGTAGCTATTAATGTAAATTTATATTTTATATATATATATATATATATATATATATTTAGAAGTATTTATATTCACATTGTTTAACAATTAAATGATATGCTTATTGTCGTTTTAAGTAAAAATATACAAATATAACAAAATGTTTGTACAATTACAAATAAAATAAAATAAAAATCATTTTTAGGGTACATGAACAGAAGTCAAGATTGTTCGATTATTGCAATTATTTGTATAAGTCTATTTTGTTAAGCCTTTAATTGAGTTCGATATATACCTTAAAAGTAATACCATCTTCTTATCATATAAATAATTAATTATTTTTCTTACATGGTGTTACAACAATAATTCCTATTGTTTATCTTCGTATTTAAATAAATCCAAATTCAAAACTAAATTTATCTAGAAATTTTGCCCTTTTTCTAATCGTCCAACAATTTGACATTTTTTTTTTTACTATTTTTTACATTTTTCATACATTTTTCACTTTTATTATGCGAGTTTACTTAGTTATTTAGTAAATACCATTTTTCCGATTGTACATTTATATGTTGTTTATCATCGTATGTAGGTGTGTACTGTACTTTTCAGCAAATTAATTATTTGATTTTATTAGATTTCATTACATGTAACGGCGCCAGTATTTCATGTACGTATTTTATATGTAAACAAATATTTTGGCTGGTAATGTATGCGCTATATGTCTCCATAGTAAAAATATAAATATAAAACCGTTAATTAACCAATTTTTCGTTGTATGATGATTACATTGAAAAACTGTTCAAATAAAATATACAAATATACGTGGATATAATTATAATTAGTATTTATATTTAAAGTGCTATATCAGAAGCACTCTTTCAATTCAATTAAAAATTAATTGATGAATTTGGCATAAATCAAACAACTACTTGAAAGAATGATATCTAAATTTTTAAATATTCTATATACCAGATTACATGTCAATTTGGAAGGACAACATTTTCTTGCAAAATTAATTTTTCAATTAATATTTACTTACTCATTCCGTAACAGCTACTGCCCGATTCACTAGGTGGATGTTCCGTATAGAACATGCTTTTACCTATCGCTAATGAGCCTTTACGATCTTTAATAGCATTATTACTGCCAATGCCATTAACAGCACCCGATCCAAATGATGCTAATGTATTACTAGCCATTGAACTACTTCCATGGGATGATAACGATGATGATGATGACGACGATAGCATACCCGAAGATGATGATGATGATGTATGATGATGATGGCTACCACTACCACCAACACCAGTACCCATACTTGAACCAACTAATAAATCATTTCTCATACTATAAATATCTGTTTGACCAGATTTTATTGTATCATTTCGTAATACTATAGACATAATATTTAAAAAATATTTAGATCATTTTGATATAAAGTGAAACTTGAACTTTAATGTGGAAAATTTTGTCGTTTAATTAATAATTGAGACTTACTTTCTCGGGCTTCCACTGTTGAATGTGTAACTTGTTTAGAAGGTGTTGATGGCAGAGGTATTTCTATGATAAATTTAAATTAAATTAAAAATAATATTTATTATTTTTTATTTGAATCATTTTTTTTAAATTATAATGGATAAATAAATTAGAAAGCAAGTAAATATATTATAGTCAGTCGGGCCAAATGTAAAACCTGAAACTGCATCCAGAATTATAAGGTTTTCTTTATAACAACAATTATAGGGTTTTCCATATAACAAGCCGTTGCAAAGTCATGGAGTGTGGTTGTAATAATTGTCTGATCTTTTGGAGCTAGACCCACCAAATTTCATTCAAGTAGCTCTAAAATTACGCTCTGTACTTGGATAACAAATTGACATGAACAGACAGATGGACAGAAGTTTTAATTTGAATCATAAAGCGATTCTAAGTCAATCAGTATAGTAAAAGATGGTCTCATCGGAAACCTTTCTACACAAACATGTAACACCCTGCATCGCAAAAGGTGCAGCCTATAAATATTAGCAATTTTCCAATGATTTATAGATTTAAATAAATCAAGTTTTTATTAAACTTAATAAAGACTTTAAATAAATTTTTTAGTTAACAATTCCAATAATTCCATTATTCTAAATCAATAACGCTTACACTTCCTCATTTAATTATTTAATTAATTATTTAAAAAGTAAAATATCAAAAGGCTTTCTATTGGTAAATATCATTACAAAAAGCTATAAACGTGATTTAAAAATAAATATTAAATCATTTGATATATCATCTTGTTATTATTTTCAATAATTTTTAGTTTTTTTTTTGCAGTCAAGAGGTCGATATTTGTTTATTGAACTCTCTAGTATGACAAACCATATAAAAAACCATATTTTAAAGCTAATTTGGTTTTTTTAGCATAAAAAAAAGTTTAAAATTCTACATTACCATCTTATTAGCTTTGAAAAAAAATTAACTTCATAAGTAGTATGGAAAACTTTGTTTCTGAAATTTTGATGTTTGAAGATATTTCAGTCAGATTCTTGAAGGTCTTTAATTATTTTATTAGGGAATATTTACTAAAGAATAAGAAACGGAGGAATACTATTTATTAGCAATTAGTGAAAAATAATTTGTAATAAATAATTATTTAAAATTGGACAAATAAATTTTTACTTAATAATAATACTTTATGCAATGCCTCTTATTATAAGCATCTTCATCATTATTCATCTTAGACTGCACAAAAAAAGGTCCTAGAAATATTTTTTTTTTGTTTCCTTTAGTTTTGCTACTAAAATTAAAAACTCATCCTTTATTATCCGTAGCAAACTTGTCTTCTTGAAAATTTTTCCTCATTTTGGTTATATATCAATCATTTATTCCTTTGTGAATAACCAAATGTATTTGGGAAGAAAATCGAAGTAAAACTGCTTAAAACAAAATGTTTCATATTGAAAGTTTAAACTGCAATTTATAGTGTTGCTCTGTTGTATGCAGCCGCCACATCGTATGTGTGACTCTGCAAGACTTTACAACTACAGATAAACATTTTCATATATACATATATTTAGAAAAGTAGATTTGTATATGTACATTCATGTATTATTAAATATTTCAAAGTTTCATTTCTAGTTGTTGGTTTTTTTTTTTTTGGTTTTTTTTTATTTAATTTTTAAGTTTTACATTTTGTTTATACATTTTGTAGTATTCCATTACATACCATAAACACGTATCGATCCTTCTGTTTCCCCTAATGAATTTTTTGAGATACAACGATAGTTACCAAAGTCGCCATATTGTAAATTTCTTATCGTAAGTCTCATATGTGCCCTAAAGAAAATTAGAAAATAATACAAATAAGATAAATTTATATGATGTAAATATGAAAATAAATATACATGAAAGTAAAACTACGGTCATAATCGACTACTAAATGTATTACATCATAAATTTTAATAATTGACCTTATTTTAAAAGAAAAAATACCATTTTGTACTTCAATGAAAAAAACCCTGAAAGAGTTCACATTTTTTCATATAAAGGTATTTTTTTAGTAGCATTTTATAGAGACTGATCCATAAAGTCACCAGATGCTATTCATTGCTATTCCATGTACTAAAGCAATATCTCAAAGATTTTACTCAGAATTTTATAAAAAGAGGAACTATAAGCAAACAGTATCTAGATTTCTTGAACTCAGACTTTTCCGGATTTTATTTCGTACAAAATTTATAGCCTACATCATAAAAAATTTAGAGTATAAAATGTTTTTAAAAAAAAGTTTTCATGAAAATCGTATTTACCAATAGCAAATTCTAAATAACCTTAGAAGAATACTCGATGTATGCTACAAGAGTTTTCGGGAGATTTGTTGGGAAATCGAAAGAAGTTTGGCAAAAACTGCAATGTCGCATATAACATACAAAATATTTCTAGAATGTGAAAGTAAGATGGAGTACGTTGAGAATTGGCCTAAGATTCCGGTTTTATATTTACAAAGTCCTAATGATCATTTTTCATTTGAGTGCCCAAATGAAACAAGTGTAAATAAATTATAAAAGTTAGAATTACTGGGCTATTTTATATTAAGCGTTTTGTAAATAAACATAAACTTAGATTACACCGGGAAACTTTAATAATTCGAAGTGACATATCATAACATTTCAAAATATGTTAAATGCAAAAATTAAAAGTAAAATTACCTGTACGAATTTTCCGTGTAATCAGTTTTATATTTTTTACTAGGTAATACCATCACAGAATTATAAACCCAATAAATAATTGCTCTAAGAGAATTTCATAAAATACAAAACGTCAAAAATAAGGAGGCACAAAAATAAATGAATGAATTTTACAAAGGTACATACTTAGGATGAGCTTCTGTATGGCAGTCAATTGTTACATCAGTTCCGGCTGGAGCACCCACTAATTGATTGGGTACCCAAATCATAGGCGAAACTGGAATATTCAAAAAAAGTACAGTATTTCTAAATATTTATCCTATAAATAAATATATTTTTTGCGGGTTTTGACTTATTTATTCTTATTATTTTTTATTTTGTTATTATTAATATTTTTTTTCGTTTTAGGAGATCTTTTTACGTCTTTTCTTTCTTTTTTTCTATAATATTCACAAATAAATTCTTTTTATAATCAGAAACATTCAAAATAAAATTTCATAGAATTACAAAGAAAAGTAATGTAAAAGTTGAGAGAAATTGATGGCGATAGAAATAGAAAAAAGGAACGAATTAAAATAATTTGGAAAGCAAGTAAATTTTCAAAATCATTTCTTATGTTTTCAAATATCTACAATAAATAATAAATAATGTACTACTTACATTCAACATCTAATATGATACGTTTTGACACTGAAGGCGGTACACCATTGGTTGCTATGCATAAATAAGCACCCATCTCATTGCGACTAACTTTATTCAGTGGCAAAACCTCACCATCATACACCAATGCTATGTAACAAAAACAATGTAAAAAAAACCCATACTATTTAATGAAAACAAGGAAGAACTTTACAGTCGGTCCATACCAACTCTCATAACCTCTACACCACTCTGCTTATTGAAAATTTAATAAGATTATTTGAAAATTAAGGAATTAAAATGCGATAATTTTTGGGCTGCAACAAATTAACCAATTTGGTACAAATTTGTTGTGTAATATTTTTTTGTAACCCTAGTTTTTTTTAGAAAAGGCCTTATATGAGGAGTGTCTTTAAAAAAGGCTTTAAGATAGTTTCAACCTTTTTTAAAAAGGTTTATCTTTGTGCTAAAATTTAATTATCTCAAGAATTACTGCCTGCAGTAAGGTAGCAATTTTACATAGACAGCCATCAGATGGATAAATGGCCGGAAGGGCAGACTGGTTCAAATCAATTCTAAAAACGATTCCGATGCAATAAGGGTCTAGTTGAACTCTCTCTTGGAGTTACAAACATCTATATAAATTTATAAAAACTCGTACCACAAATTGTGTAAAATATAATAAGTAAAGTGAAATAAATACCGAAAAAGGGGACTAAATAACATTTGTAACCATTTTGTTTTTTCCTTTTTCAAATCATAAAAAAATATAAATAGAGTAAAAGGGTTACACATACAGGGAGAAAATATAAAGGCAGGAAAAGAATATTATACTTCAACGGGCAAAGTCATTGATAGTTAAGGAGGAGACCATAGCGTATCGCAGGTCATATGTCAAGGCAAGGAAAGCCATTAGATTATGCCAAAGTAAACAGTAACAGCAAGAATTGATATTTTCTTACAATTTGTAAGCAAAAGTAAGGCAGTCGTATAACAGAATAACAAAAGTAGCATATTATGCATATATATAGACTTGCTATATATGGCACACATGAATGAATTCAAAGGATAAATTAAACAATAAATCAATACAGAAGGAAGAGAAAGCAATGTGAAACTATTAATGAAATGATAAATTAAACACTAAAGAAAGTTTAATATATCGAAAGGAAGGTAAATTATGCATATGGGTACCTTTTTTTTTCTTTTCAACCGCAATTTCTTCACCATCCTCACGACGCCATATAATTTTTGGCGCTGGAAAACCATCTGCACGACATGTCATATTAATATTTTGATTTTCACGTACCGCCACCGATGATGGTGTACTCTCAATGTCTAATATATTTGGTGGTACTGTAGAAGCATTCGAAAGTAGATGGTATAACAAAAGATTCTACTCACTTAAAATTAAAATATAACAAAATTCAAATATATTGGGAAAACGTACCCACCACTTGTAGGTAACCAACTTGACTTATCATTGGATTTGTATTAACTTGACACATGTAATAGCCACGATCATCCTGATGTGCCTGATTTACATGTAACAGCCATGTATTTGCATTATCATACGTGATACTGTAACGTGGTATTCTCGAGATAACATGACGGTGTATTGTTAAAATCATTTGTCTATCAATATGTATCCAAGCCACCTAAAACATTACAAGTATAATCATTGTCATTTGCAAAAGCAATAAGAAGTAAGATATAAACAGCTATAAACAGATCAAGGAATAAAAAAATAGTTTGCAAATTATTGTACATTGTAGAGAATACTTTTTTTTTAATTTATACCTATCACCAATAAATTGAACATATAAAAAAAGTGTGTAAGTTAAGAAGAGTCACTGATTTATATTTGTTCTGGAATTAACAATCTCTAATTCTGCTTCTCTATCAATTTATACGTCGATTGTTATTTTTTTCTTATAAATTAACATATCAATTAAAAATTTCTTAAATGCTTCATATATTGTCAGTTATAATCACATAGAGCAGAATATAAAACTTTGAAAATCTCTTAAAATAGCACATTCAAAATTGGATTCATATGGCTTGAATTTCGCATGCCCATATTTACGACTTATTTTCAAAAGAAAATTTAAACTGCTTTTTATTCAAATATACGTAACTTTGACATGATACAATAAAATAGATTTATTTGATTAAATCTAGTTCGATATAATATCGATCCATGAATTAATAGCTTAAATTATTCAAAATAAAATTGTAAATCCAATTTGAGTTTATAAAGAAATGTGTGAAATTTTATTTAGCTGAAAGTAAATTTTGAGCACCCAAATCTCAAATATTGGAATGTACCATATAAACGTAGGCGGTTTGTACAATTTTCCAAGAGCACATGACAAAAGAAATTTAAAAAAATCCACAGACAAAAAAAGATCACCTGAGGTAATCACTGTATCACTACTAAAATAAGCAATGAAAATGTTCACCTATCTGTGATAATTTTCAAATGTTGGTTGAAAAAACTGTATACGCCCTAATAGAAATTTTGAACACGCATCACCCAAAAATTGTTTGGTATTTTATGCTAACACCATATTTAAAATTTTCAAATACACATAATACATTGTGCCTTGTATAAGTTATAGGCAAAGATTTAAAGCTTTAGATTAAGATTATGACATAAAATTTAATACTCTACAACTTTTGGCAGCCATTAACCCATTTCGACCATTTTTAAATGTATAATGAAACATAATATTGTAAATGTCAAAAATTTATTGAATGCAACTTTAAATACGAATTTGATGTGCTCTAATATTAAATAATGGCGATTGGCTTTTTAACTGTCTAGTTCATTAAGAAGAGACATTTAAAATTCTGCATTTGTATAAAATATGCTAAAAATATGCCAAAAATAATTCAATCGGCAGCACCTATCACCTGTCAAAAATTATGCTAATTTAATTTTTTAATTTTATTATCTTTTACATCAAAACAACAACATATAGAAAGCAGAAATGTAGTACAATGATAAAAAATATTGGCCTATAATTCTTATAAAACAATTATTTGAATAGCACATATCTACCAGAGGCAAACTTCACTTTGGCCTTTTTAAGTTCTTGCCCGTAAGTTTATCGGAAAATAACGGAGGACGCTACATTATTTATATTAAAACGTGTATTGATGATGCATATCCAAAATTTGGCCCCAGCCAAATCTTTGATAAGCATCACCATAACTTTTATTATTTTTGAATAATAAATGCAAAATTTCAAAACATAACAGTGAAAACTGGAGTTTACATAATTTCTGATATTTTGGTACA
Source organism: Melophagus ovinus (assembly GCA_023089585.1). NCBI lineage: Eukaryota > Metazoa > Arthropoda > Insecta > Diptera > Hippoboscidae > Melophagus > Melophagus ovinus. Next base: position 54,256 of record JAKKIB010000061.1, read on the forward strand.
AACTTTTTACATTTAGCGCAAGTCAGCTTTCTATCTTTTACAGATTTTGAATAGCAAGTAAAAAATTGGTATTGAATAATTTCGGGCAGGCGTGTCCGTTCTGCACAATTTTTACTTAGACCATTAAAGAAGGTATATTTCATTCTTGCAAAATTTAATATTTTTATCTGATAGAGGTATTGAGTAATTGCTAAAAACTTAAAAATAAGCAAAGTAAAAATTCACAAGGACAATTTTGATAGGCGTTCCGAATTCAAATCAGTTTACAGTGATAATGTGGAAAAATAGAAGTGGTTTCTTTTTAGTAAGATAAAGTATTCTGAATTAGAAAAGCACTTATCAAATATTTTCTGGCACTTCACCCACGAAGACATTAACTGATCCATCTCTATTCCTTATAAAGTCCTCTGTAAAGCTATTTCTGAAAAAGTACCGGTTACCAACAATAAGCATTTTATGGGCAGTCCTGTTTTTATATAATAAAAAATCAATTGTTCAATAATCAATAATAAAATCCAATCAATTCAATAATCCGTAATAAAAGAAGAGAGTATTCAAATAATTTAAATTTCCAGGCTATCTGCTGATTATATTCGCTAGTTTAGTGTGTGTCATTAATTTATTTCATTAAATTTCATTAAAAAATAAGTGTTACTATAAATATAAAAAAGTTATTGCACGTCCACCCTTAGTACTATTATAGATGTATTGATACTAAGCCTAAAACTAAAGGTTTTCGGTCTGTCATGCAGTGTGTATACACTGAATCGTTATCAGAGTCTGGTAACATTCTTTGAAAAATAATTCTCAGCCGATTTGTCATTTGCGAAGTACCCTTATCACATTGAACCTTATTATATTTTTCCATATGATTTTACTTACCGAAAGCGGTGAGTAATTCTCTTAATTTAATTAATTTAACTTTCCTAATTCTTTAAAGTTCCCCTACTCTTCCAACTCGGGCAAGAGCTAAGCACTTATATTTTCGTCTTACTCGCTTCACTAATATAAAACAGTGGTGCTAGGACAAATGTAGAAAATTATAGTTGAATAACTAAATTGAGCGTGTTACCTAAGTCACTTTAATATTTCAAGGCTTTAAGGCTTCGAAAGAGATACATCTACCGCTACTAATCTTCTACAATTTACATGTAATGTATTTTAATTTTTCTTAAAAAAAACATAACTAAGGAACACAAAGAAACCGATGTTATTTAAACAGATTTTTCAAAGCATTCGATAAGGTTGATCATTACATTCTCTTATATAAGCTTCAAGAATTTAAAGTCCACAGATAATGATATTATGGTTTTGAATTTATCTTCCAGGTAGTTCCAGTTGAATACTGCCTCGGTCGACTTTATCGCTATTGATTTTGATAAGGCAAATCTTAATTTTCTATCAGTCAAATTATTTGTTCATGTAAAAATTTACTACTCATTTAACCCTATTTTAGATATAGTTTCTCAACAATCAAGTGGACCCAAGTGAGTTTACAGCACAGACATCTCTGGTAAATAACAACGGAAAATCGTTTTGCCAATCATGTTACTAGACTCCACATCTTGATTAAATAAGCGAATAAATGACATTTCGATACTTCTCTATTTCGTGATTGAATTTTAGAAGTATTGCAAAATTAATGCTTTCTATGATTTAAATGATTTTAGATTTATAACTTATGAGCGAAAAACTAGAGATTAAAAAAGAACACGGTTGTTGTCAGTGTATGTTGAATTGTGGATGCCTGGTAAAATTACCACTTTTATTAAACAAACTGCTCGCAAAAATTTTCAACATTCCTTCCAAATTTGAAAATTTTAAAATTTCACGATCAGTGTAATGTTAACAACACACAGACATACAAATGGGCCAACGAAAAAGAATTTGATGCTAAATAAGAATTTAAATGCCCTTTGACGTTCCATTTTTGGCACCACAAACAAAATAGACAATTAAATATACCCCAAATTTCTGAATTGTAGATATAAAAACACAAAAGTACACATAAATTTAAAGTGGACTTTACGCTTATTTTTTGACACCATAACGCTGCTAAAAACCGACAAAAAAAATATATCTGGCCCGATTTTTCAATACTGTCTCTTAAAGTTTACAAATATTTTAACTGATTGAGTATATCACCAATTTCTTGATAATAAATAAAGTACACATTCAACGCATATTACAAAATTTAAAGGCTTTTCCTCTTTTCGTCCATTACTCACAAATTGTGCAAAATATAGTACTTTTGGTGATCGAGGAAAACATCTTGTATGTCCTTTACTTTTTATACGATTACAATGTAAATCGAATGATGGTTTGCTTTTCATTTGCTATGCATTAATTCACGACTAAATTATCAATGGGCACATGTCAATTTGTATTCAAAATGAAATATTAATAAAAAAAAAAAAGAGCGAAAAGCAAATAAGAAAATTACTTTTGTCTGTAGTCAAATTTTGTATCATCACAATTGAAGACAAATTTTCAGTACGGTCTCTTGCTGTAACACAAATAAAAAATGCAAAAAAACATCAAATTGCATCAAAATTTTGTTAAAACTTGACTGATTTATTTCGTTTTAGCATGCATGTGAATTGAATAAAAAAAAATATATCATTTTTTTATTACTGAAGCTATAAATTAAAATATTTATATCACAAATGTCTCAAATTACAGGCATCCATACATAATAATCTCCTGCGAACTAAGCCACTTCGAATTCCATTTATAAATTTAATATTCCAATTTTATGCTTAACGGAAGTAGCGTTTTTTAAAGCTTTTTGCGGTAAACAACATTGTCGAAAATTCATATATTATTTGTTTTATTATAGCCACCACCCATAGGTTAAGGATAAGCAGCACTTAGATAGGATGCATACTCTTGAAAATAAATACTGCATCGATTTAGACATGTCTGTTCGTCTAGCTATTTGTCTGTTTTAAGATCGTACAATTTGAGATATCATTTTAAAATTTGGCAGAATCATTGGAAGTTCCAGTAGGCAAATTAGAATTAAAAATGGGCAAAATCCCTCAAGAAATAAACTTAATTTGTAAATACCAATATAAGACGCGTTCGTTATTCCACCAAACAAAACCCACATATTGAGTATAATTGCTACAGATACCATAATAAAGCAAAAATTGAGTAAATATTATAAAAACTAGAGGAACATTTTTTCCCTCAACCCTCAACGCATCACTCTTTTATAGGACACAAGAGTGATTTCAACTTCATCAGCTAAAACCTACCTTGATAATACAAAAATTTCTTCATAAAACAATGAAGTGAAAAATGTTCGGGTTACACTTGTGATTTCGTGTAATGTTGTACCGCATTGCGTCGTAATGTACAACAATTTTGAACAAATATCGTAAAATCTTTGAGACTGCTGTGGTTGTTAACTGGCATTAGAAGTAACTTTAAATATGCAAGGAATTTATTGGATTACGATATATTATAAATTTTTTTTATTTTTATTGTTGTTGGAGTACAACTTTATTTAAAATTCTTTTCAAATGTTGTCCTACACAAGAGCGAAAGGGTCTCAGACCTAAGCGCATAAAAATGCTTAACGATAAAAAGTCAAATACGTCTCGTTAAATCATACGATTAAAAAAATAGCAAAACCAAAGCAAGCAAAAAAAAAAGTAGCCATGTGAGATTTGAAGAGCAACTAATAAGAAAAGATCATAACTTTGTGAGTTGTAAAAAAAAGTAAGTCATAAGCAAGAAACATAAATTTCCTGTAAAGCTGAGAACATGAATATCAGCAGTCAGAATATGACAATTTTGTAAAAGTGTAAAAAGTTTAATCATACATCATTCGATGCAAAAAAATCAAAAAATATAAATATATGGAAAAATAGCTGTATATAAATAAATAAAATAGCAAGAATGTTTTGCAAAAATTAAATCATCATAGACAATTGTAATAACTAAGTGTTACCTACCAAGCATCATGATAGCCTGTTTCAGTTTTTGTCAGTAGTAGATAGAAAACGTGACCGATTTATATGACTTTTGCACGGACGTTGTATTTGTACAAAATTTCAGATTTCTATCTTTTGCGGTTTCCGGGTGATGAGTAGAAAGCAACTAAATATCCTTTAAAAAAAAACTAAGGTGTTCATAGTTTATGTTGCACTGAAGGTATATTCTTTCTACTAACCTGCCTGCGCGAACTTTCGATGCTTCTATTAAATTTAATTTTGATATCTTCCACTTTTTGACTGGGAGAATGATATCAATACATGCACAGACGGGCAGACACACAGACTTGTTGAAATCGATTTAGAATTTTATGCTGATCAAGAATATATGTACATGCAGGGTCTCCGATGCTTACCTTTGGGTATCACCAACACAGACAAAATGAATATACTCCCAATCTCTGGGTAGTGGGTATAAAGAAAGATTAATTTAGATTTTACTAAAACTGGTCAAGTAGTTTTTTTTATTAATTAAATGGCCCCAAAATAAGGCGAAATGTAACTTAATGGAATTGTCGCAATTAACTAAGGCATTGATTTTAATTTGGTATAATTAATAATCAGTAGTTTTTGTTAAATAACCGTAACAGAATAACTGGTAAAGTAAAAACAGGGGAGTAGTGCTTGAAAGCCAATTAGATTCCACATTGCGACCATTGTAAGAGACACTGAGTTTGTTCTGGTCTGTTGACTAAGGTGCACATGCGTATATAACATTCTTACTCTAGGAAAGCATGAGTGTAACCACCATCATTATGCACCGCTAAATGACCCAGTGCATATCGCAAGGCCAGTGAAGGTGTATAATCAATCAACAGGGTCTTACAGACTTACGGGGTGTGTAAAAAAGGGAGAGCAACATACAAGATACGGCAGTTAATATGTGATTTTTTTTTAATTTGTTCTGTGACTTTATAACACAGTTCGTATGATGCGTACTTTTATTTTCTGTTCATTTGTGGTTGGTGGTACAACCAATAATGAACAGTTAGAATCCCCGCCTATCACGCGGAAGACAGTAGTTCAATTCCTGTTGTCACAACTTGTTGTGACGCAAAACCTCAGTCACTATCACTAAATCACAACAAACTAAATAAATAAAAATATACGTCTAAATGTTGTTAAATAAATAAATAAATAAATGACATTCTTTATATGAATTTATTTTTGTTTTCATTAATATTTAACAATACTTTTAATTTTTTTTCAAATATTAATCTTGATCTTATTTTTATATAAAATATACAATTAAAATATTCTTTTGAATTTTCTATTTTTGTGGTATATTGAGATACGAGATAAATCTTTTGCACCTTTAATTTGACAAAAAAGGCCCCTGATTCTCTTAATATAAAATTCGTTAACTAAAAACACTACTTCAAAGGTTCTAAATTTTTTCTCTTTGTTCATTTAATATGAAGGGCAACAATTTCATTTAGAAAAATTTGATCTACAAGACCAACTATCTTTTTAAATGTTTTTATATATTACTTTTACTAAATTCCATTTACTTTTCCTAGCCGATTATGAGCGTATATGTTATAGTTCTTTATAAGATTGTGGACTTGATGGGACAAACTTTTTCCATTTAAGAAAAGCTATATTTCATAAATTTCTACAGTGCTTTTTTCCTTTACATAATTTATTCCTTCAAAAATGGTAATCAATGCTATTTGTTAAAAATAGCAGAAATGTAATTTGTCCATATAAAGTTTAACTTGCATGGCACAGGGTGATATGACGCTCCCTATTCAAAGACATAAAGAAGATTTTGAAGTATATTTAATAAACTCTAAAAAAAATATGTCAAAAATTGATGATAGAAGAATTTTTCAGTTAATCTTACGAAAACTTGTTATTTATGAGTAATGAATGAACAGAAAGTGAAAATGGCATAGAAATTTTAGTATAATAAATTTTGATATAATAATTTAGGTTTTCTTAAAAAACATCATTCTTTTTTCATTTTTAACTCTGCTGCATTAACCCATAAAAGTATGAAGTTCTCACATAATCTGTAGTTAGCTACTATTAGCCAGGATATATATCCTGTCATAAATAATTTATGGGCCAGATTTCACTCCGGTAAAATAAATAAACAATATGTTGCCCCTTAATTGTGTGTTGCAACTCTCTTGTTGCTATACTGTATTATTTTATTGTGGCGTGCTAATCCTTTGCACATGTCCTTTCCTACTCTAACTTTTGTCTATATATACACTCTTACCTTACCTTTGTATAATCTACATGAACACGTGTAAATTTCTTGAGTTTTACAGTAATAAATAATATTTTACATGGATTTTCCAGTTTGAATTAAACTTCATATGTAGATATCAGTCTGTCTGTAAATCTAGTGATTCTACTCTATGCATCTTATAAGGACATTTCTTTCCTACAATTTATATGAACGACATCATAAGCAATTCAAAAATATGCTCTTCATAAACAACCACTGTCTTTTTAACGGCGGGAAGGTTTGGTGTATTTTATTTTTCAGTAAATCGCAAAGAGTTCATTTTTCAAACGAACTATATAAATCAATTTCATAATTTACCCAATTACATAATGATGTAATGAATTGTTTCCTTGATCTTATTCTTCTTTAAAATTCATACAGGATTAACACTTACTACACGTTCAAGAATAAGTAATAATTTTTGGAGCAACTAATGCCAAGACTCAAATCCAACAGACGCTTGAACCATTATTTATATTAAAATAAGTACTCTTACCTTATAACCACCTAAATGTTCCACAACGCATGGCAAATTAGCATCTCGTCCCACAGCCACTGTAACATTGGGTATCGGTTGAGCAAAACGTGGTTCATTCATCATAACTGTGCCATAATAAATAAATAAAACTGACAACATTTAAAACATAAACTATTCATTTGCTTAGAATTAATATTTAAATGGTTCTTATAAGGAATTATCAAAAATTACTTTTACACTTGACAAAATTACATAATTTAGATTATACATGCACTGAACAGTCTATCTCTCCTTGAAAAGTCTAAAGTTATGAAAGGTCATAATGTATGGGTAGTGTGAATGAAATTTGATATGCAGGACTGTTTTGGCATAAAGATCCCTATTAATTATTTCCACTGTATTTTTAGCCCCTAAATTTGCGGAATTTTTTTAAATGGAAAAAATTTACTTCAAGCATTTGCATTGTACTGATTTGATGTACATCTGATTATCTACCACTCCAGATGATATCTGTCCATGCGAATTTATTATTAAACTAGTGATCGCAATTTTTAAAATTTTTTAATGAAATTTGTTACACACTTGGATTTTGGGTTAGAGATGAACACTAATGAACAAATGTTTAAAATTTGGCCATTTCTATAACTTTTTATAAATTCATTATAAAAAAAATTTAAACTTTAAATATATTTTGACGAAAATATTGTACTTTAACGTAAAAAATATGTACACCAAAATTTAGCTCAAATCAGACCAGTTTTGCGACCGCTCTTCAAATGACTTTATTCGAAAAAAAACTTGTTATACGAACACACTTTACAACTTAAAATATATTTTAAGCATCGCCTTGGATATTGCCATAAAAATTAGGGGTATCAAATTTGTTTCAAATCGGTACATTTTTTGAATTGTCTCTCCTCTAATGAATCTCTTGAAGAATGCAAAAAAAGTACTAGCAATTCTCCTATTTAACTTTCCAATCATTTAAATCAAAGTGATGTAGAGTACTTAATAGTCAGCTCCGATCGACTGTAATGTCGTTGCCTTTTTCTTTGCTGATGTTATTGGCCGACCCACGTAAGTGCTCTCCCAAAAAATTTTAAATTTTAAACTATTAAGTTTACGGTTAAGAATTTAAACGTTATGCTTCCTAATAAAAACAAAAAAAACTAGAAAACAATTTATAATTATTGAAAAATTTTATTATAAAGCAAAAAATTATAAAAATTTTTACAAGATATCAATTAGTTCAATGCGCACACACTATGCCTTAATTACAGATATTAATTATTCCCACATTACTTAGTTTTTTTTATACTGATTACCTCAAAATTTACTTCCTAAACGATCAATTCGATTTAAGATTGCCTTAAATCGAATTGATCGTTTATATGCTATGGGGCCATTTTTGAAATTTTTGATGAGAAACTAGAAAAGCACAATTTTTCATATCAGCTTTATGTATCATCTGAAAAAAGATTGCTTCTCTATAACTTCCTCTTAAACGTATTTCGATTTGAAAGGTCTATGCACACTGTTCAATTAAAAGGCCTACGTTGGCATGATACATGCAAGATCAAAATGTGCAGGAAAGCAGGAAACAAGCCAATTCTTTACCTGTACGCAGAGATTTATTTTTTTCCGATTGTATTGTTTATTAAGTGTTTTTAAAATATGTCTGCGTAATTTTGCATTTACAACAAAAATGCTCTTTGAATTTTAAAGACGTTCTGTACTGTAACTTTATTTTGAGAATAATTAAATGTTGTCATCTTGAAGTGAACTTTAAAATATTGTAACTTTAGACAACTTTAGGCAACTTACCATGAGTA
>JAKKIB010000068.1:0-106626 GCA_023089585.1 Melophagus ovinus
TGCCCATGCAAAATTTTCTCTTTTATTTTACATATCCTTATAAATATTTTACAGGAAACAAAATTGATCAATTAAACATGATTAATTTTGTATAATCATCGTAAATTGTATGCTAATGCATACATCTTTGGATATGTAAAATATAAAAGTTATTTAACGTCATTGACTTTTGACGCATATTTACGCCACATAAATACGCAGACTATACTAAATCTTTGTGCATGCAAGCCACAGATGATGCAAAAGGCTTCACGCATTACCACTTTATTCTCAATTTTATTTAACATATAAATACAATATTTCACTCTTGTATTATATATTAATTTATTTCTATTAATGAAGTCTATCATTTCATTCATTTCAATAATGAATGATAATTTTTATAAAGCATAATTGAATTTTTTTCCAATAGTCAAAAAAATTCATACTTTATAATAATAATAATTTGGCTTCATAAGCACAGCGAATGACTTTATTTAAATAAAACAGCCATCATTCGCTATCAATTTGATATTGTGAGACTTTGTTATAATCATATTAATCCATTCATTTTAATATTATTAATAGTGTACACAATTATCAATGCTTTAATTTTAAACATTCTAAAGAAATGTTTAAAGAATGTAAAAAGTCATCTTTCATCATCAATTCGACTTTTTACTTAATCATAATATAGAAAATTTTTTCTTTTATTTTATATATCCTTATAAATATATTATAAGGTAATAAAATAATCAACTAGACAAACCTTTATTTCCTACATGGCAACATGCAGCCAATAGGTGGTTCTATACTTTGAATAATATAAGTTTATAACTTATATATAATTTCAAATGAACTTTAAGCAGAACATTCAAAAGAAATGTTAAAAGAATGTAAGCATACATTCTTTTATATCTTATTCGCTACATTTTTACTTTTTACCTGTCTGCCATGCAAAATTTTCTTATTTATTTTACATATCCTTATAAATATTTTATAGGAAACAAAATCGATCAATTAAACATGATTAATTTGTATAATCATCGTAAATTGTATGCTAATGCATACATCTTTGGATATGTAAAATATAAAAGTTATTTAACGTCATTGACTTTTGACGCATATTTACGCCACATAAATACGCAGACTATACTAAATCTTTATGCATGCAAGCCACAGAAGATGCAAAAGGCTTCATGCATTACCACTTTATTCTCAATTTTATTTAACATATAAATACAATATTTCACTCTTGTATTATATATTAATTTATTTCTATTAATGAAGTCTATCATTTCATTCATTTCAATAATGAATGATAATATTTGTAAAGCATAATTGAATTTTTTTCCAATAGTCAAAAAAATTCATACTTTATAATAATAATAATTTGACTTCATAAGCACAGAATGACTTTGTTTAAATAAAACCACCATCATTCGCTATCAATTTGATATTGTGAGACTTTGTTATAATCATATTAATCCATTCATTTCAATATTATTAATAGTGTACACAATTATCAATGCTTTAATTTTAAACATTCTAAAGAAATGTTTAAAGAATGTAAAAAGTCATCTTTCATCATCATTCGACTTTTTACTTAATCATAATATAGAAAATTTTTTCTTTTATTTTATATATCCTTATAAATATATTATAAGGTAATAAAATAATCAACTAGACAAACCTTTATTTCCTACATGGCAACATGCAGCCAAATAGGTGGTTCTATACTTTGAATAATATAAGTTTATAACTTATATATAATTTCAAATGAACTTTAAGCAGAACATTCAAAAGAAATGTTAAAAGATGTAAGCATACATTCTTTTATATCTTATTCGCTGCATTTTACTTTTTACCTGTCTGCCCATGCAAAATTTTTTATATATTTTACATATCCTTATAAATATTTTATAGGAAACAAAATCGATCAATTAAACATGATTAACTTTGTATAATCATCGTAAATTGTATGCTAATGCATACATCTTTGGATATGTAAAATATAAAAGTTATTTAACGTCATTGACTTTTGACGCATATTTACGCCACATAAATACGCAGACTATACTAAATCTTTATGCATGCAAGCCACAGATGATGCAAAAGGCTTCATGCATTACCACTTTATTCTCAATTTTATTTAACATATAAATACAATATTTCACTCTTGTATTATATATTAATTTATTTCTATTAATGAAGTCTATCATTTCATTCATTTCAATAATTAATGATAATTTTTGTAAAGCATAATTGAATTTTTTTCCAATAGTCAAAAAAATTCATACTTTATAATAATAATAATTGACTTCATAAGCACAGCGAATGACTTTGTTTAAATAAAACACCATCATTCGCTATCAATTTGATATTGTGAGACTTTGTTATAATATATTAATCCATTCATTTCAATATTATTAATAGTGTACACAATTATCAATGCTTTAATTTTAAACATTCTAAAGAAATGTTTAAAGAATGTAAAAAGTCATCTTTCATCATAAATTCGACTTTACTTAATCATAATATAGAAAAATTTTTTCTTTTATTTTATATATCCTTATAATTATATTTATAAGGTAATAAATATAATCAACTAGACAATCCTTTTTTTCCTACATGGCAACATGCAGCCAAATAGGTGGTTCTTTACTTTGAATAATTTAAGTTTAAAACTTATATATAATTTCAATGAACTTTAAGCAGAACATTAAAAAAGAATTGGTTAAAAGAATGTGAGCTTATATTCTTTTATTATCTTATTTGTACCTTTAACTTTTTACAAGTTCTGTTCATGCAATATTTTCTCTTTAATTTTACTTATCCTTTATAAATATTTTTATGGAAACAAATCTTTCAAATAAAATGATTATATTATAACCATCGTAAATTGCTATGATAATGTTTTTGTTAGAATAAAACTGCCATCACTCGCTATCAATTTGATATTGTGAGATTTTGTTAAACTCATATTAATCCATTCATTTCAATATTATTAATAGTGTACACAATTATCAATGCTTTAATTTTAAACTATATAAAGAAATGTTTAAAGAATGTAAGAAGACATCTTTCATCATCAATTCGACTTTTTACTTAATCAATATATAGAAAATTTTTTCTTTTATTTTACATATCCTTATAAATATATTATAAGGTAATAAAATAATCAACTAGACAAACCTTTATTTCCTACATGGCAACATGCAGCCAAGTAGGTGATTCTATACTTTGAATAATATAAGTTTATAATTTATATATAATTTCAAATGAACTTTAAGCAGAACATTCAAAAGAAATGTTAAAAGGATTTAAGCATACATTCTTTTATATCTTATTCGCTACATTTTACTTTTTACCTGTCTGCCCATGCAAAATTTTCTCTTTATTTTACATATCCTTATAAATATTTTATAGGAAACAAAATCGATCAATTAAACATGATTAACTTTGTATAATCATCGTAAATTGTATGCTAATGCATACATCTTTGGATATGTAAAATATAAAAGTTATTTAACGTCATTGACTTTTGACGCATATTTACGCCACATAAATACGCAGACTATACTAAATCTTTATGCATGCAAGCCACAGAAGATGCAAAAGGCTTCATGCATTACCACTTTATTCTCAATTTTATTTAACATATAAATACAATATTTCACTCTTGTATTATATATTAATTTATTTCTATTAATGAAGTCCATCATTTCATTCATTTCAATAATGAATGATAATATTTGTAAAGCATAATTGAATTTTTTTCCAATAGTCAAAAAAATTCATACTTTATAATAATAATAATTTGACTTCATAAGCACAGCGAATGACTTTGTTTAAATAAAACCACCATCATTCGCTATCAATTTGATATTGTGAGACTTTGTTATAATCATATTAATCCATTCATTTCAATATTATTAATAGTGTACACAATTATCAATGCTTTAATTTTAAACATTCTAAAGAAATGTTTAAAGAATGTAAAAAGTCATCTTTCATCATCATTCGACTTTTTACTTAATCATAATATAGAAAATTTTTTCTTTTATTTTATATATCCTTATAAATATATTATAAGGTAATAAAATAATCAACTAGACAAACCTTTATTTCCTACATGGCAACATGCAGCCAAATAGGTGGTTCTATACTTTGAATAATATAAGTTTATAACTTATATATAATTTCAAATGAACTTTAAGCAGAACATTCAAAAGAAATGTTAAAAGAATGTAAGCATACATTCTTTTATATCTTATTCGCTACCTTTTACTTTTTACCTGTCTGCCCATGCAAAATTTTCTCTTTTATTTTACATATCCTTATAAATATTTTATAGGAAACAAAATCGATCAATTAAACATGATTAACTTTGTATAATCATCGTAAATTGTATGCTAATGCATACATCTTTGGATATGTAAAATATAAAAGTTATTTAACGTCATTGACTTTTGACGCATATTTACGCCACATAAATACGCAGACTATACTAAATCTTTATGCAAGCAAGCCACAGAAGATGCAAAAGGCTTCATGCATTACCACTTTATTCTCAATTTTATTTAACATATAAATACAATATTTCACTCTTGTATTATATATTTAATTTCTATTAATGAAGTCCATCATTTCATTCATTTCAATAATGAATGATAATATTTGTAAAGCATAATTGAATTTTTTTCCAATAGTCAAAAAAATTCATACTTTATAATAATAATAATTTGACTTCATAAGCACATCGAATGACTTTGTTTAAATAAAACCACCATCATTCGCTATCAATTTGATATTGTGAGACTTTGTTATAATCATATTAATCCATTCATTTCAATATTATTAATAGTGTACACAATTATCAATGCTTTAATTTTAAACATTCTAAAGAAATGTTTAAAGAATGTAAAAAGTCATCTTTCATCATCAATTCGACTTTTTACTTAATCATAATATAGAAAATTTTTTCTTTTATTTTATATATCCTTATAAATATATTATAAGGTAATAAAATAATCAACTAGACAAACCTTTATTTCCTACATGGCAACATGCAGCCAAGTAGGTGGTTCTATACTTTGAATAATATAAGTTTATAACTTATATATAATTTCAAATGAACTTTAAGCAGAACATTCAAAAGAAATGTTAAAAGAATGTAAGCATACATTCTTTTATATCTTATTCGCTACTTTTACTTTTTACCTGTCTGCCCATGCAAAATTTTCTCTTTTATTTTACATATCCTTATAAATATTTTATAGGAAACAAAATCGATCAATTAAACATGATTAACTTTGTATAATCATCGTAAATTGTATGCTAATGCATACATCTTTGGATATGTAAAATATAAAAGTTATTTAACGTCATTGACTTTTGACGCATATTTACGCCACATAAATACGCAGACTATACTAAATCTTTATGCATGCAAGCCACAGAAGATGCAAAAGGCTTCATGCATTACCACTTTATTCTCAATTTTATTTAACATATAAATACAATATTTCACTCTTGTATTATATATTAATTTATTTCTATTAATGAAGTCCATCATTTCATTCATTTCAATAATGAATGATAATATTTGTAAAGCATAATTGAATTTTTTTCCAATAGTCAAAAAAATTCATACTTTATAATAATAATAATTTGATTTCATAAGCACAGCGAATGACTTTGTTTAAATAAAACCACCATCATTCGCTATCAATTTGATATTGTGAGACTTTGTTATAATCATATTAATCCATTCATTTCAATATTATTAATAGTGTACACAATTATCAATGCTTTAATTTTAAACATTCTAAAGAAATGTTTAAAGAATGTAAAAAGTCATCTTTCATCATCATTCGACTTTTACTTAATCATAATATAGAAAATTTTTTCTTTTATTTTATATATCCTTATAAATATATTATAAGGTAATAAAATAATCAACTAGACAAACCTTTATTTCCTACATGGCAACATGCAGCCAAATAGGTGGTTCTATACTTTGAATAATATAAGTTTATAACTTATATATAATTTCAAATGAACTTTAAGCAGAACATTCAAAAGAAATGTTAAAAGAATGTAAGCATACATTCTTTTATATCTTATTCGCTACCTTTTACTTTTTACCTGTCTGCCCATGCAAAATTTTCTCTTTTATTTTACATATCCTTATAAATATTTTATAGGAAACAAAATCGATCAATTAAACATGATTAACTTTGTATAATCATCGTAAATTGTATGCTAATGCATACATCTTTGGATATGTAAAATATAAAAGTTATTTAACGTCATTGACTTTTGACGCATATTTACGCCACATAAATACGCAGACTATACTAAATCTTTATGCATGCAAGCCACAGAAGATGCAAAAGGCTTCATGCATTACCACTTTATTCTCAATTTTATTTAACATATAAATACAATATTTCACTCTTGTATTATATATTAATTTATTTCTATTAATGAAGTCCATCATTTCATTCATTTCAATAATGAATGATAATTTTGTAAAGCATAATTGAATTTTTTTCCAATAGTCAAAAAAATTCATACTTTATAATAATAATAATTTGACTTCATAAGCACATCGAATGACTTTGTTTAAATAAAACCACCATCATTCGCTATCAATTTGATATTGTGAGACTTTGTTATAATCATATTAATCCATTCATTTCAATATTATTAATAGTGTACACAATTATCAATGCTTTAATTTTAAACATTCTAAAGAAATGTTTAAAGAATGTAAAAAGTCATCTTTCATCATCAATTCGACTTTTTACTTAATCATAATATAAAAATTTTTTCTTTTATTTTATATATCCTTATAAATATATTATAAGGTAATAAAATAATCAACTAGACAAACCTTTATTTCCTACATGGCAACATGCAGCCAAATAGGTGGTTCTATACTTTGAATAATATAAGTTTATAACTTATATATAATTTCAAATGAACTTTAAGCAGAACATTCAAAAGAAATGTTAAAAGAATGTAAGCATACAGCTACCTTTTACTTTTTACCTGTCTGCCCATGCAAAATTTTTCTTTTATTTTACATATCCTTATAAATATTTTATAGGAAACAAAATCGATCAATTAAACATGATTAACTTTGTATAATCATCGTAAATTGTATGCTAATGCATACATCTTTGGATATGTAAAATATAAAAGTTATTTAACGTCATTGACTTTTGACGCATATTTACGCCACATAAATACGCAGACTATACTAAATCTTTATGCATGCAAGCCACAGAAGATGCAAAAGGCTTCATGCATTACCACTTTATTCTCAATTTTATTTAACATATAAATACAATATTTCACTCTTGTATTATATATTAATTTATTTCTATTAATGAAGTCCATCATTTCATTCATTTCAATAATGAATGATAATTTTTGTAAAGCATAATTGAATTTTTTTCCAATAGTCAAAAAAATTCATACTTTATAATAATAATAATTTGACTTCATAAGCACATCGAATGACTTTGTTTAAATAAAACCACCATCATTCGCTATCAATTTGATATTGTGAGACTTTGTTATAATCATATTAATCCATTCATTTCAATATTATTAATAGTGTACACAATTATCAATGCTTTAATTTAAACATTCTAAAGAAATGTTTAAAGAATGTAAAAAGTCATCTTTCATCATCATTCGACTTTTTACTTAATCATAATATAGAAAATTTTTTCTTTTATT
Source organism: Melophagus ovinus (assembly GCA_023089585.1). Lineage (NCBI taxonomy): Eukaryota > Metazoa > Arthropoda > Insecta > Diptera > Hippoboscidae > Melophagus > Melophagus ovinus. The sequence continues at coordinate 7,735 of JAKKIB010000068.1, forward strand.
TTATATATCCTTATAAATATATTATAAGGTAATAAAATAATCAACTAGACAAACCTTTATTTCCTACATGGCAACATGCAGCCAAATAGGTGGTTCTATACTTTGAATAATATAAGTTTATAACTTATATATAATTTCAAATGAACTTTAAGCAGAACATTCAAAAGAAATGTTAAAAGAATGTAAGCATACATTCTTTTATATCTTATTCGCTACCTTTTACTTTTTACCTGTCTGCCCATGCAAAATTTTCTCTTTTATTTTACATATCCTTATAAATATTTTATAGGAAACAAAATCGATCAATTAAACATGATTAACTTTGTATAATCATCGTAAATTGTATGCTAATGCATACATCTTTGGATATGTAAAATATAAAAGTTATTTAACGTCATTGACTTTTGACGCATATTTACGCCACATAAATACGCAGACTATACTAAATCTTTATGCATGCAAGCCACAGAAGATGCAAAAGGCTTCATGCATTACCACTTTATTCTCAATTTTATTTAACATATAAATACAATATTTCACTCTTGTATTATATATTAATTTATTTCTATTAATGAAGTCCATCATTTCATTCATTTCAATAATGAATGATAATTTTTGTAAAGCATAATTGAATTTTTTTCCAATAGTCAAAAAAATTCATACTTTATAATAATAATAATTTGACTTCATAAGCACATCGAATGACTTTGTTTAAATAAAACCACCATCATTCGCTATCAATTTGATATTGTGAGACTTTGTTATAATCATATTAATCCATTCATTTCAATATTATTAATAGTGTACACAATTATCAATGCTTTAATTTTAAACATTCTAAAGAAATGTTTAAAGAATGTAAAAAGTCATCTTTCATCATCATTCGACTTTTTACTTAATCATAATATAGAAAATTTTTTCTTTTATTTTATATATCCTTATAAATATATTATAAGGTAATAAAATAATCAACTAGACAAACCTTTATTTCCTACATGGCAACATGCAGCCAAGTAGGTGGTTCTATACTTTGAATAATATAAGTTTATAACTTATATATAATTTCAAATGAACTTTAAGCAGAACATTCAAAAGAAATGTTAAAAGAATGTAAGCATACATTCTTTTATATCTTATTCGCTACATTTTACTTTTTACCTGTCTGCCCATGCAAAATTTTCTCTTTATTTTTACATATCCTTATAAATATTTTATAGGAAACAAAATCGATCAATTAAACATGATTAACTTTGTATAATCATCGTAAATTGTATGCTAATGCATACATCTTTGGATATGTAAAATATAAAAGTTATTTAACGTCATTGACTTTTGACGCATATTTACGCCACATAAATACGCAGACTATACTAAATCTTTATGCATGCAAGCCACAGAAGATGCAAAAGGCTTCATGCATTACCACTTTATTCTCAATTTTATTTAACATATAAATACAATATTTCACTCTTGTATTATATATTAATTTATTTCTATTAATGAAGTCTATCATTTCATTCATTTCAATAATGAATGATAATTTTTGTAAAGCATAATTGAATTTTTTTCCAATAGTCAAAAAAATTCATACTTTATAATAATAATAATTTGACTTCATAAGCACATCGAATGACTTTGTTTAAATAAAACCACCATCATTCGCTATCAATTTGATATTGTGAGACTTTGTTATAATCATATTAATCCATTCATTTCAATATTATTAATAGTGTACACAATTATCAATGCTTTAATTTTAAACATTCTAAAGAAATGTTTAAAGAATGTAAAAAGTCATCTTTCATCATCATTCGACTTTTTACTTAATCATAATATAGAAAATTTTTTCTTTTATTTTATATATCCTTATAAATATATTATAAGGTAATAAAATAATCAACTAGACAAACCTTTATTTCCTACATGGCAACATGCAGCCAAATAGGTGGTTCTATACTTTGAATAATATAAGTTTATAACTTATATATAATTTCAAATGAACTTTAAGCAGAACATTCAAAAGAAATGTTAAAAGAATGTAAGCATACATTCTTTTATATCTTATTCGCTACCTTTTACTTTTTACCTGTCTGCCCATGCAAAATTTTCTCTTTTATTTTACATATCCTTATAAATATTTTATAGGAAACAAAATCGATCAATTAAACATGATTAACTTTGTATAATCATCGTAAATTGTATGCTAATGCATACATCTTTGGATATGTAAAATATAAAAGTTATTTAACGTCATTGACTTTTGACGCATATTTACGCCACATAAATACGCAGACTATACTAAATCTTTATGCATGCAAGCCACAGAAGATGCAAAAGGCTTCATGCATTACCACTTTATTCTCAATTTTATTTAACATATAAATACAATATTTCACTCTTGTATTATATATTAATTTATTTCTATTAATGAAGTCTATCATTTCATTCATTTCAATAATGAATGATAATTTTTGTAAAGCATAATTGAATTTTTTTCCAATAGTCAAAAAAATTCATACTTTATAATAATAATAATTTGACTTCATAAGCACATCGAATGACTTTGTTTAAATAAAACCACCATCATTCGCTATCAATTTGATATTGTGAGACTTTGTTATAATCATATTAATCCATTCATTTCAATATTATTAATAGTGTACACAATTATCAATGCTTTAATTTTAAACATTCTAAAGAAATGTTTAAAGAATGTAAAAAGTCATCTTTCATCATCAATTCGACTTTTTACTTAATCATAATATAGAAAATTTTTTCTTTTATTTTATATATCCTTATAAATATATTATAAGGTAATAAAATAATCAACTAGACAAACCTTTATTTCCTACATGGCAACATGCAGCCAAATAGGTGGTTCTATACTTTGAATAATATAAGTTTATAACTTATATATAATTTCAAATGAACTTTAAGCAGAACATTCAAAAGAAATGTTAAAAGAATGTAAGCATACATTCTTTTATATCTTATTCGCTACCTTTTACTTTTTACCTGTCTGCCCATGCAAAATTTTCTCTTTTATTTTACATATCCTTATAAATATTTTATAGGAAACAAAATCGATCAATTAAACATGATTAACTTTGTATAATCATCGTAAATTGTATGCTAATGCATACATCTTTGGATATGTAAAATATAAAAGTTATTTAACGTCATTGACTTTTGACGCATATTTACGCCACATAAATACGCAGACTATACTAAATCTTTATGCATGCAAGCCACAGAAGATGCAAAAGGCTTCATGCATTACCACTTTATTCTCAATTTTATTTAACATATAAATACAATATTTCACTCTTGTATTATATATTAATTTATTTCTATTAATGAAGTCCATCATTTCATTCATTTCAATAATGAATGATAATTTTTGTAAAGCATAATTGAATTTTTTTCCAATAGTCAAAAAAATTCATACTTTATAATAATAATAATTTGACTTCATAAGCACATCGAATGACTTTGTTTAAATAAAACCACCATCATTCGCTATCAATTTGATATTGTGAGACTTTGTTATAATCATATTAATCCATTCATTTCAATATTATTAATAGTGTACACAATTATCAATGCTTTAATTTTAAACATTCTAAAGAAATGTTTAAAGAATGTAAAAAGTCATCTTTCATCAATTCGACTTTTTACTTAATCATAATATAGAAAATTTTTTCTTTTATTTTATATATCCTTATAAATATATTATAAGGTAATAAAATAATCAACTAGACAAACCTTTATTTCCTACATGGCAACATGCAGCCAAATAGGTGGTTCTATACTTTGAATAATATAAGTTTATAACTTATATATAATTTCAAATGAACTTTAAGCAGAACATTCAAAAGAAATGTTAAAAGAATGTAAGCATACATTCTTTTATATCTTATTCGCTACCTTTTACTTTTTACCTGTCTGCCCATGCAAAATTTCTTTTTATTTTACATATCCTTATAAATATTTTATAGGAAACAAAATCGATCAATTAAACATGATTAACTTTGTATAATCATCGTAAATTGTATGCTAATGCATACATCTTTGGATATGTAAAATATAAAAGTTATTTAACGTCATTGACTTTTGACGCATATTTACGCCACATAAATACGCAGACTATACTAAATCTTTATGCATGCAAGCCACAGAAGATGCAAAAGGCTTCATGCATTACCACTTTATTCTCAATTTTATTTAACATATAAATACAATATTTCACTCTTGTATTATATATTAATTTATTTCTATTAATGAAGTCCATCATTTCATTCATTTCAATAATGAATGATAATATTTGTAAAGCATAATTGAATTTTTTTCCAATAGTCAAAAAATTCATACTTTATAATAATAATAATTTGACTTCATAAGCACATCGAATGACTTTGTTTAAATAAAACCAACATCATTCGCTATCAATTTGATATTGTGAGACTTTGTTATAATCATATTAATCCATTCATTTCAATATTATTAATAGTGTACACAATTATCAATGCTTTAATTTTAAACATTCTAAAGAAATGTTTAAAGAATGTAAAAAGTCATCTTTCATCATCATTCGACTTTTTACTTAATCATAATATAGAAAATTTTTTCTTTTATTTTATATATCCTTATAAATATATTATAAGGTAATAAAATAATCAACTAGACAAACCTTTATTTCCTACATGGCAACATGCAGCCAAATAGGTGGTTCTATACTTTGAATAATATAAGTTTATAACTTATATATAATTTCAAATGAACTTTAAGCAGAACATTCAAAAGAAATGTTAAAAGAATGTAAGCATACATTCTTTTATATCTTATTCGCTACCTTTTACTTTTTACCTGTCTGCCCATGCAAAATTTTCTCTTTTATTTTACATATCCTTATAAATATTTTATAGGAAACAAAATCGATCAATTAAACATGATTAACTTTGTATAATCATCGTAAATTGTATGCTAATGCATACATCTTTGGATATGTAAAATATAAAAGTTATTTAACGTCATTGACTTTTGACGCATATTTACGCCACATAAATACGCAGACTATACTAAATCTTTATGCATGCAAGCCACAGAAGATGCAAAAGGCTTCATGCATTACCACTTTATTCTCAATTTTATTTAACATATAAATACAATATTTCACTCTTGTATTATATATTAATTTATTTCTATTAATGAAGTCCATCATTTCATTCATTTCAATAATGAATGATAATATTTGTAAAGCATAATTGAATTTTTTTCCAATAGTCAAAAAAATTCATACTTTATAATAATAATAATTTGATTTCATAAGCACATCGAATGACTTTGTTTAAATAAAACCACCATCATTCGCTATCAATTTGATATTGTGAGACTTTGTTATAATCATATTAATCCATTCATTTCAATATTATTAATAGTGTACACAATTATCAATGCTTTAATTTTAAACATTCTAAAGAAATGTTTAAAGAATGTAAAAAGTCATCTTTCATCATCAATTCGACTTTTTACTTAATCATAATATAGAAAATTTTTTCTTTTATTTTATATATCCTTATAAATATATTATAAGGTAATAAAATAATCAACTAGACAAACCTTTATTTCCTACATGGCAACATGCAGCCAAATAGGTGGTTCTATACTTTGAATAATATAAGTTTATAACTTATATATAATTTCAAATGAACTTTAAGCAGAACATTCAAAAGAAATGTTAAAAGAATGTAAGCATACATTCTTTTATATCTTATTCGCTACCTTTTACTTTTTACCTGTCTGCCCATGCAAAATTTTCTCTTTTATTTTACATATCCTTATAAATATTTTATAGGAAACAAAATCGATCAATTAAACATGATTAACTTTGTATAATCATCGTAAATTGTATGCTAATGCATACATCTTTGGATATGTAAAATATAAAAGTTATTTAACGTCATTGACTTTTGACGCATATTTACGCCACATAAATACGCAGACTATACTAAATCTTTATGCATGCAAGCCACAGAAGATGCAAAAGGCTTCATGCATTACCACTTTATTCTCAATTTTATTTAACATATAAATACAATATTTCACTCTTGTATTATATATTAATTTATTTCTATTAATGAAGTCCATCATTTCATTCATTTCAATAATGAATGATAATATTTGTAAAGCATAATTGAATTTTTTTCCAATAGTCAAAAAAATTCATACCTTATAATAATAATAATTTGATTTCATAAGCACAGCGAATGACTTTGTTTAAATAAAACCACCATCATTCGCTATCAATTTGATATTGTGAGACTTTGTTATAATCATATTAATCCATTCATTTCAATATTATTAATAGTGTACACAATTATCAATGCTTTAATTTTAAACATTCTAAAGAAATGTTTAAAGAATGTAAAAAGTCATCTTTCATCATCATTCGACTTTTTACTTAATCATAATATAGAAAATTTTTTCTTTTATTTTATATATCCTTATAAATATATTATAAGGTAATAAAATAATCAACTAGACAAACCTTTATTTCCTACATGGCAACATGCAGCCAAGTAGGTGGTTCTATACTTTGAATAATATAAGTTTATAACTTATATATAATTTCAAATGAACTTTAAGCAGAACATTCAAAAGAAATGTTAAAAGAATGTAAGCATACATTCTTTTATATCTTATTCGCTACCTTTTACTTTTTACCTGTCTGCCCATGCAAAATTTTCTCTTTTATTTTACATATCCTTATAAATATTTTATAGGAAACAAAATCGATCAATTAAACATGATTAACTTTGTATAATCATCGTAAATTGTATGCTAATGCATACATCTTTGGATATGTAAAATATAAAAGTTATTTAACGTCATTGACTTTTGACGCATATTTACGCCACATAAATACGCAGACTATACTAAATCTTTATGCATGCAAGCCACAGAAGATGCAAAAGGCTTCATGCATTACCACTTTATTCTCAATTTTATTTAACATATAAATACAATATTTCACTCTTGTATTATATATTAATTTATTTCTATTAATGAAGTCCATCATTTCATTCATTTCAATAATGAATGATAATATTTGTAAAGCATAATTGAATTTTTTTCCAATAGTCAAAAAAATTCATACTTTATAATAATAATAATTTGATTTCATAAGCACATCGAATGACTTTGTTTAAATAAAACCACCATCATTCGCTATCAATTTGATATTGTGAGACTTTGTTATAATCATATTAATCCATTCATTTCAATATTATTAATAGTGTACACAATTATCAATGCTTTAATTTTAAACATTCTAAAGAAATGTTTAAAGAATGTAAAAAGTCATCTTTCATCATCATTCGACTTTTTACTTAATCATAATATAGAAAATTTTTTCTTTTATTTTATATATCCTTATAAATATATTATAAGGTAATAAAATAATCAACTAGACAAACCTTTATTTCCTACATGGCAACATGCAGCCAAATAGGTGGTTCTATACTTTGAATAATATAAGTTTATAACTTATATATAATTTCAAATGAACTTTAAGCAGAACATTCAAAAGAAATGTTAAAAGAATGTAAGCATACATTCTTTTATATCTTATTCGCTACCTTTTACTTTTTACCTGTCTGCCCATGCAAAATTTTCTCTTTTATTTTACATATCCTTATAAATATTTTATAGGAAACAAAATCGATCAATTAAACATGATTAACTTTGTATAATCATCGTAAATTGTATGCTAATGCATACATCTTTGGATATGTAAAATATAAAAGTTATTTAACGTCATTGACTTTTGACGCATATTTACGCCACATAAATACGCAGACTATACTAAATCTTTATGCATGCAAGCCACAGAAGATGCAAAAGGCTTCATGCATTACCACTTTATTCTCAATTTTATTTAACATATAAATACAATATTTCACTCTTGTATTATATATTAATTTATTTCTATTAATGAAGTCCATCATTTCATTCATTTCAATAATGAATGATAATATTTGTAAAGCATAATTGAATTTTTTTCCAATAGTCAAAAAATTCATACTTTATAATAATAATAATTTGACTTCATAAGCACATCGAATGACTTTGTTTAAATAAAACCACCATCATTCGCTATCAATTTGATATTGTGAGACTTTGTTATAATCATATTAATCCATTCATTTCAATATTATTAATAGTGTACACAATTATCAATGCTTTAATTTTAAACATTCTAAAGAAATGTTTAAAGAATGTAAAAAGTCATCTTTCATCATCATTCGACTTTTTACTTAATCATAATATAGAAAATTTTTTCTTTTATTTTATATATCCTTATAAATATATTATAAGGTAATAAAATAATCAACTAGACAAACCTTTATTTCCTACATGGCAACATGCAGCCAAGTAGGTGGTTCTATACTTTGAATAATATAAGTTTATAACTTATATATAATTTCAAATGAACTTTAAGCAGAACATTCAAAAGAAATGTTAAAAGAATGTAAGCATACATTCTTTTATATCTTATTCGCTACCTTTTACTTTTTACCTGTCTGCCCATGCAAAATTTTCTCTTTTATTTTACATATCCTTATAAATATTTTATAGGAAACAAAATCGATCAATTAAACATGATTAACTTTGTATAATCATCGTAAATTGTATGCTAATGCATACATCTTTGGATATGTAAAATATAAAAGTTATTTAACGTCATTGACTTTTGACGCATATTTACGCCACATAAATACGCAGACTATACTAAATCTTTATGCATGCAAGCCACAGAAGATGCAAAAGGCTTCATGCATTACCACTTTATTCTCAATTTTATTTAACATATAAATACAATATTTCACTCTTGTATTATATATTAATTTATTTCTATTAATGAAGTCCATCATTTCATTCATTTCAATAATGAATGATAATTTTTGTAAAGCATAATTGAATTTTTTTCCAATAGTCAAAAAAATTCATACTTTATAATAATAATAATTTGACTTCATAAGCACATCGAATGACTTTGTTTAAATAAAACCACCATCATTCGCTATCAATTTGATATTGTGAGACTTTGTTATAATCATATTAATCCATTCATTTCAATATTATTAATAGTGTACACAATTATCAATGCTTTAATTTTAAACATTCTAAAGAAATGTTTAAAGAATGTAAAAAGTCATCTTTCATCATCATTCGACTTTTTACTTAATCATAATATAGAAAATTTTTTCTTTTATTTTATATATCCTTATAAATATATTATAAGGTAATAAAATAATCAACTAGACAAACCTTTATTTCCTACATGGCAACATGCAGCCAAATAGGTGGTTCTATACTTTGAATAATATAAGTTTATAACTTATATATAATTTCAAATGAACTTTAAGCAGAACATTCAAAAGAAATGTTAAAAGAATGTAAGCATACATTCTTTTATATCTTATTCGCTACCTTTTACTTTTTACCTGTCTGCCCATGCAAAATTTTCTCTTTTATTTTACATATCCTTATAAATATTTTATAGGAAACAAAATCGATCAATTAAACATGATTAACTTTGTATAATCATCGTAAATTGTATGCTAATGCATACATCTTTGGATATGTAAAATATAAAAGTTATTTAACGTCATTGACTTTTGACGCATATTTACGCCACATAAATACGCAGACTATACTAAATCTTTATGCATGCAAGCCACAGAAGATGCAAAAGGCTTCATGCATTACCACTTTATTCTCAATTTTATTTAACATATAAATACAATATTTCACTCTTGTATTATATATTAATTTATTTCTATTAATGAAGTCCATCATTTCATTCATTTCAATAATGAATGATAATTTTTGTAAAGCATAATTGAATTTTTTTCCAATAGTCAAAAAAATTCATACTTTATAATAATAATAATTTGACTTCATAAGCACATCGAATGACTTTGTTTAAATAAAACCACCATCATTCGCTATCAATTTGATATTGTGAGACTTTGTTATAATCATATTAATCCATTCATTTCAATATTATTAATAGTGTACACAATTATCAATGCTTTAATTTTAAACATTCTAAAGAAATGTTTAAAGAATGTAAAAAGTCATCTTTCATCATCATTCGACTTTTTACTTAATCATAATATAGAAAATTTTTTCTTTTATTTTATATATCCTTATAAATATATTATAAGGTAATAAAATAATCAACTAGACAAACCTTTATTTCCTACATGGCAACATGCAGCCAAATAGGTGGTTCTATACTTTGAATAATATAAGTTTATAACTTATATATAATTTCAAATGAACTTTAAGCAGAACATTCAAAAGAAATGTTAAAAGAATGTAAGCATACATTCTTTTATATCTTATTCGCTACCTTTTACTTTTTACCTGTCTGCCCATGCAAAATTTTCTTTTTATTTTACATATCCTTATAAATATTTTATAGGAAACAAAATCGATCAATTAAACATGATTAACTTTGTATAATCATCGTAAATTGTATGCTAATGCATACATCTTTGGATATGTAAAATATAAAAGTTATTTAACGTCATTGACTTTTGACGCATATTTACGCCACATAAATACGCAGACTATACTAAATCTTTATGCATGCAAGCCACAGAAGATGCAAAAGGCTTCATGCATTACCACTTTATTCTCAATTTTATTTAACATATAAATACAATATTTCACTCTTGTATTATATATTAATTTATTTCTATTAATGAAGTCCATCATTTCATTCATTTCAATAATGAATGATAATTTTTGTAAAGCATAATTGAATTTTTTTCAATAGTCAAAAAAATTCATACTTTATAATAATAATAATTTGACTTCATAAGCACATCGAATGACTTTGTTTAAATAAAACCACCATCATTCGCTATCAATTTGATATTGTGAGACTTTGTTATAATCATATTAATCCATTCATTTCAATATTATTAATAGTGTACACAATTATCAATGCTTTAATTTAAACATTCTAAAGAAATGTTTAAAGAATGTAAAAAGTCATCTTTCATCATCATTCGAATTTTTACTTAATCATAATATAGAAAATTTTTTCTTTTATTTTATATATCCTTATAAATATATTATAAGGTAATAAAATAATCAACTAGACAAACCTTTATTTCCTACATGGCAACATGCAGCCAAATAGGTGGTTCTATACTTTGAATAATATAAGTTTATAACTTATATATAATTTCAAATGAACTTTAAGCAGAACATTCAAAAGAAATGTTAAAAGAATGTAAGCATACATTCTTTTATATCTTATTCGCTACCTTTTACTTTTTACCTGTCTGCCCATGCAAAATTTTCTTTTTATTTTACATATCCTTATAAATATTTTATAGGAAACAAAATCGATCAATTAAACATGATTAACTTTGTATAATCATCGTAAATTGTATGCTAATGCATACATCTTTGGATATGTAAAATATAAAAGTTATTTAACGTCATTGACTTTTGACGCATATTTACGCCACATAAATACGCAGACTATACTAAATCTTTATGCATGCAAGCCACAGAAGATGCAAAAGGCTTCATGCATTACCACTTTATTCTCAATTTTATTTAACATATAAATACAATATTTCACTCTTGTATTATATATTAATTTATTTCTATTAATGAAGTCCATCATTTCATTCATTTCAATAATGAATGATAATTTTTGTAAAGCATAATTGAATTTTTTTCCAATAGTCAAAAAATTCATACTTTATAATAATAATAATTTGACTTCATAAGCACATCGAATGACTTTGTTTAAATAAAACCACCATCATTCGCTATCAATTTGATATTGTGAGACTTTGTTATAATCATATTAATCCATTCATTTCAATATTATTAATAGTGTACACAATTATCAATGCTTTAATTTTAAACATTCTAAAGAAATGTTTAAAGAATGTAAAAAGTCATCTTTCATCATCAATTCGACTTTTTACTTAATCATAATATAAAAATTTTTTCTTTTATTTTATATATCCTTATAAATATATTATAAGGTAATAAAATAATCAACTAGACAAACCTTTATTTCCTACATGGCAACATGCAGCCAAATAGGTGGTTCTATACTTTGAATAATATAAGTTTATAACTTATATATAATTTCAAATGAACTTTAAGCAGAACATTCAAAAGAAATGTTAAAAGAATGTAAGCATGCTACCATTCAAAAATTTTCTCTTTAATTTTACATATCCTTATAAATATTTTATAGGAAACAAAATCGATCAATTAAACATGATTAACTTTGTATAATCATCGTAAATTGTATGCTAATGCATACATCTTTGGATATGTAAAATATAAAAGTTATTTAACGTCATTGACTTTTGACGCATATTTACGCCACATAAATACGCAGACTATACTAAATCTTTATGCATGCAAGCCACAGAAGATGCAAAAGGCTTCATGCATTACCACTTTATTCTCAATTTTATTTAACATATAAATACAATATTTCACTCTTGTATTATATATTAATTTATTTCTATTAATGAAGTCCATCATTTCATTCATTTCAATAATGAATGATAATTTTGTAAAGCATAATTGAATTTTTTTCCAATAGTCAAAAAAATTCATACTTTATAATAATAATAATTTGACTTCATAAGCACAGCGAATGACTTTGTTTAAATAAAACCACCATCATTCGCTATCAATTTGATATTGTGAGACTTTGTTATAATCATATTAATCCATTCATTTCAATATTATTAATAGTGTACACAATTATCAATGCTTTAATTTTAAACATTCTAAAGAAATGTTTAAAGAATGTAAAAAGTCATCTTTCATCATCAATTCGACTTTTTACTTAATCATAATATAGAAAATTTTTTCTTTTATTTTATATATCCTTATAAATATATTATAAGGTAATAAAATAATCAACTAGACAAACCTTTATTTCCTACATGGCAACATGCAGCCAAGTAGGTGGTTCTATACTTTGAATAATATAAGTTTATAACTTATATATAATTTCAAATGAACTTTAAGCAGAACATTCAAAAGAAATGTTAAAAGAATGTAAGCATACATTCTTTTATATCTTATTCGCTACCTTTTACTTTTTACCTGTCTGCCCATGCAAAATTTTCTCTTTTATTTTACATATCCTTATAAATATTTTATAGGAAACAAAATCGATCAATTAAACATGATTAACTTTGTATAATCATCGTAAATTGTATGCTAATGCATACATCTTTGGATATGTAAAATATAAAAGTTATTTAACGTCATTGACTTTTGACGCATATTTACGCCACATAAATACGCAGACTATACTAAATCTTTATGCATGCAAGCCACAGAAGATGCAAAAGGCTTCATGCATTACCACTTTATTCTCAATTTTATTTAACATATAAATACAATATTTCACTCTTGTATTATATATTAATTTATTTCTATTAATGAAGTCCATCATTTCATTCATTTCAATAATGAATGATAATATTTGTAAAGCATAATTGAATTTTTTTCCAATAGTCAAAAAAATTCATACTTTATAATAATAATAATTTGACTTCATAAGCACATCGAATGACTTTGTTTAAATAAAACCACCATCATTCGCTATCAATTTGATATTGTGAGACTTTGTTATAATCATATTAATCCATTCATTTCAATATTATTAATAGTGTACACAATTATCAATGCTTTAATTTTAAACATTCTAAAGAAATGTTTAAAGAATGTAAAAAGTCATCTTTCATCATCATTCGACTTTTTACTTAATCATAATATAGAAAATTTTTTCTTTTATTTTATATATCCTTATAAATATATTATAAGGTAATAAAATAATCAACTAGACAAACCTTTATTTCCTACATGGCAACATGCAGCCAAATAGGTGGTTCTATACTTTGAATAATATAAGTTTATAACTTATATATAATTTCAAATGAACTTTAAGCAGAACATTCAAAAGAAATGTTAAAAGAATGTAAGCATACATTCTTTTATATCTTATTCGCTACCTTTTACTTTTTACCTGTCTGCCCATGCAAAATTTTCTCTTTTATTTTACATATCCTTATAAATATTTTATAGGAAACAAAATCGATCAATTAAACATGATTAACTTTGTATAATCATCGTAAATTGTATGCTAATGCATACATCTTTGGATATGTAAAATATAAAAGTTATTTAACGTCATTGACTTTTGACGCATATTTACGCCACATAAATACGCAGACTATACTAAATCTTTATGCATGCAAGCCACAGAAGATGCAAAAGGCTTCATGCATTACCACTTTATTCTCAATTTTATTTAACATATAAATACAATATTTCACTCTTGTATTATATATTAATTTATTTCTATTAATGAAGTCCATCATTTCATTCATTTCAATAATGAATGATAATTTTTGTAAAGCATAATTGAATTTTTTTCCAATAGTCAAAAAAATTCATACTTTATAATAATAATAATTTGATTTCATAAGCACATCGAATGACTTTGTTTAAATAAAACCACCATCATTCGCTATCAATTTGATATTGTGAGACTTTGTTATAATCATATTAATCCATTCATTTCAATATTATTAATAGTGTACACAATTATCAATGCTTTAATTTAAACATTCTAAAGAAATGTTTAAAGAATGTAAAAAGTCATCTTTCATCATAATTCGACTTTTTACTTAATCATAATATAGAAAATTTTTTCTTTTATTTTATATATCCTTATAAATATATTATAAGGTAATAAAATAATCAACTAGACAAACCTTTATTTCCTACATGGCAACATGCAGCCAAATAGGTGGTTCTATACTTTGAATAATATAAGTTTATAACTTATATATAATTTCAAATGAACTTTAAGCAGAACATTCAAAAGAAATGTTAAAAGAATGTAAGCATACATTCTTTTATAGCTACATTTTTACCTGTCTGCCCATGCAAAATTTTTCTTTTATTTTACATATCCTTATAAATATTTTATAGGAAACAAAATCGATCAATTAAACATGATTAACTTTGTATAATCATCGTAAATTGTATGCTAATGCATACATCTTTGGATATGTAAAATATAAAAGTTATTTAACGTCATTGACTTTTGACGCATATTTACGCCACATAAATACGCAGACTATACTAAATCTTTATGCATGCAAGCCACAGAAGATGCAAAAGGCTTCATGCATTACCACTTTATTCTCAATTTTATTTAACATATAAATACAATATTTCACTCTTGTATTATATATTAATTTATTTCTATTAATGAAGTCCATCATTTCATTCATTTCAATAATGAATGATAATATTTGTAAAGCATAATTGAATTTTTTTCCAATAGTCAAAAAAATTCATACTTTATAATAATAATAATTTGACTTCATAAGCACATCGAATGACTTTGTTTAAATAAAACCACCATCATTCGCTATCAATTTGATATTGTGAGACTTTGTTATAATCATATTAATCCATTCATTTCAATATTATTAATAGTGTACACAATTATCAATGCTTTAATTTTAAACATTCTAAAGAAATGTTTAAAGAATGTAAAAAGTCATCTTTCATCATCAATTCGACTTTTTACTTAATCATAATATAGAAAATTTTTTCTTTTATTTTATATATCCTTATAAATATATTATAAGGTAATAAAATAATCAACTAGACAAACCTTTATTTCCTACATGGCAACATGCAGCCAAATAGGTGGTTCTATACTTTGAATAATATAAGTTTATAACTTATATATAATTTCAAATGAACTTTAAGCAGAACATTCAAAAGAAATGTTAAAAGAATGTAAGCATACCCATTTAAAATTTTCTCTTTTATTTTACATATCCTTATAAATATTTTATAGGAAACAAAATCGATCAATTAAACATGATTAACTTTGTATAATCATCGTAAATTGTATGCTAATGCATACATCTTTGGATATGTAAAATATAAAAGTTATTTAACGTCTATTGACATTTGACGCATATTTACGCCACATAAATACGCAGACTATACTAAATCTTTATGCATGCAAGCCACAGAAGATGCAAAAGGCTTCATGCATTACCACTTTATTCTCAATTTTATTTAACATATAAATACAATATTTCACTCTTGTATTATATATTAATTTATTTCTATTAATGAAGTCCATCATTTCATTCATTTCAATAATGAATGATAATTTTTGTAAAGCATAATTGAATTTTTTTCCAATAGTCAAAAAAATTCATACTTTATAATAATAATAATTTGACTTCATAAGCACAGCGAATGACTTTGTTTAAATAAAACCACCATCATTCGCTATCAATTTGATATTGTGAGACTTTGTTATAATCATATTAATCCATTCATTTCAATATTATTAATAGTGTACACAATTATCAATGCTTTAATTTTAAACATTCTAAAGAAATGTTTAAAGAATGTAAAAAGTCATCTTTCATCATCAATTCGACTTTTTACTTAATCATAATATAGAAAATTTTTTCTTTTATTTTATATATCCTTATAAATATATTATAAGGTAATAAAATAATCAACTAGACAAACCTTTATTTCCTACATGGCAACATGCAGCCAAATAGGTGGTTCTATACTTTGAATAATATAAGTTTATAACTTATATATAATTTCAAATGAACTTTAAGCAGAACATTCAAAAGAAATGTTAAAAGAATGTAAGCATACATTCTTTTATATCTTATTCGCTACCTTTTACTTTTTACCTGTCTGCCCATGCAAAATTTTCTCTTTTATTTTACATATCCTTATAAATATTTTATAGGAAACAAAATCGATCAATTAAACATGATTAACTTTGTATAATCATCGTAAATTGTATGCTAATGCATACATCTTTGGATATGTAAAATATAAAAGTTATTTAACGTCATTGACTTTTGACGCATATTTACGCCACATAAATACGCAGACTATACTAAATCTTTATGCATGCAAGCCACAGAAGATGCAAAAGGCTTCATGCATTACCACTTTATTCTCAATTTTATTTAACATATAAATACAATATTTCACTCTTGTATTATATATTAATTTATTTCTATTAATGAAGTCCATCATTTCATTCATTTCAATAATGAATGATAATTTTTGTAAAGCATAATTGAATTTTTTTCCAATAGTCAAAAAAATTCATACTTTATAATAATAATAATTTGACTTCATAAGCACATCGAATGACTTTGTTTAAATAAAACCACCATCATTCGCTATCAATTTGATATTGTGAGACTTTGTTATAATCATATTAATCCATTCATTTCAATATTATTAATAGTGTACACAATTATCAATGCTTTAATTTTAAACATTCTAAAGAAATGTTTAAAGAATGTAAAAAGTCATCTTTCATCATCATTCGACTTTTTACTTAATCATAATATAGAAAATTTTTTCTTTTATTTTATATATCCTTATAAATATATTATAAGGTAATAAAATAATCAACTAGACAAACCTTTATTTCCTACATGGCAACATGCAGCCAAATAGGTGGTTCTATACTTTGAATAATATAAGTTTATAACTTATATATAATTTCAAATGAACTTTAAGCAGAACATTCAAAAGAAATGTTAAAAGAATGTAAGCATACATTCTTTTATATCTTATTCGCTACCTTTTACTTTTTACCTGTCTGCCCATGCAAAATTTTCTCTTTATTTTACATATCCTTATAAATATTTTATAGGAAACAAAATCGATCAATTAAACATGATTAACTTTGTATAATCATCGTAAATTGTATGCTAATGCATACATCTTTGGATATGTAAAATATAAAAGTTATTTAACGTCATTGACTTTTGACGCATATTTACGCCACATAAATACGCAGACTATACTAAATCTTTATGCATGCAAGCCACAGAAGATGCAAAAGGCTTCATGCATTACCACTTTATTCTCAATTTTATTTAACATATAAATACAATATTTCACTCTTGTATTATATATTAATTTATTTCTATTAATGAAGTCCATCATTTCATTCATTTCAATAATGAATGATAATATTTGTAAAGCATAATTGAATTTTTTTCCAATAGTCAAAAAAATTCATACTTTATAATAATAATAATTTGACTTCATAAGCACATCGAATGACTTTGTTTAAATAAAACCACCATCATTCGCTATCAATTTGATATTGTGAGACTTTGTTATAATCATATTAATCCATTCATTTCAATATTATTAATAGTGTACACAATTATCAATGCTTTAATTTTAAACATTCTAAAGAAATGTTTAAAGAATGTAAAAAGTCATCTTTCATCATCATTCGACTTTTTACTTAATCATAATATAGAAAATTTTTTCTTTTATTTTATATATCCTTATAAATATATTATAAGGTAATAAAATAATCAACTAGACAAACCTTTATTTCCTACATGGCAACATGCAGCCAAGTAGGTGGTTCTATACTTTGAATAATATAAGTTTATAACTTATATATAATTTCAAATGAACTTTAAGCAGAACATTCAAAAGAAATGTTAAAAGAATGTAAGCATACATTCTTTTATATCTTATTCGCTACCTTTTACTTTTTACCTGTCTGCCCATGCAAAATTTTCTTTTTATTTTACATATCCTTATAAATATTTTATAGGAAACAAAATCGATCAATTAAACATGATTAACTTTGTATAATCATCGTAAATTGTATGCTAATGCATACATCTTTGGATATGTAAAATATAAAAGTTATTTAACGTCATTGACTTTTGACGCATATTTACGCCACATAAATACGCAGACTATACTAAATCTTTATGCATGCAAGCCACAGAAGATGCAAAAGGCTTCATGCATTACCACTTTATTCTCAATTTTATTTAACATATAAATACAATATTTCACTCTTGTATTATATATTAATTTATTTCTATTAATGAAGTCCATCATTTCATTCATTTCAATAATGAATGATAATATTTGTAAAGCATAATTGAATTTTTTTCCAATAGTCAAAAAAATTCATACTTTATAATAATAATAATTTGACTTCATAAGCACAGCGAATGACTTTGTTTAAATAAAACCACCATCATTCGCTATCAATTTGATATTGTGAGACTTTGTTATAATCATATTAATCCATTCATTTCAATATTATTAATAGTGTACACAATTATCAATGCTTTAATTTTAAACATTCTAAAGAAATGTTTAAAGAATGTAAAAAGTCATCTTTCATCATCATTCGACTTTTTACTTAATCATAATATAGAAAATTTTTTCTTTTATTTTATATATCCTTATAAATATATTATAAGG
Source organism: Melophagus ovinus (assembly GCA_023089585.1). Lineage (NCBI taxonomy): Eukaryota > Metazoa > Arthropoda > Insecta > Diptera > Hippoboscidae > Melophagus > Melophagus ovinus. Next base: position 27,139 of record JAKKIB010000068.1, read on the forward strand.
TAATAAAATAATCAACTAGACAAACCTTTATTTCCTACATGGCAACATGCAGCCAAGTAGGTGGTTCTATACTTTGAATAATATAAGTTTATAACTTATATATAATTTCAAATGAACTTTAAGCAGAACATTCAAAAGAAATGTTAAAAGAATGTAAGCATACATTCTTTTATATCTTATTCGCTACCTTTTACTTTTTACCTGTCTGCCCATGCAAAATTTTCTCTTTTATTTTACATATCCTTATAAATATTTTATAGGAAACAAAATCGATCAATTAAACATGATTAACTTTGTATAATCATCGTAAATTGTATGCTAATGCATACATCTTTGGATATGTAAAATATAAAAGTTATTTAACGTCATTGACTTTTGACGCATATTTACGCCACATAAATACGCAGACTATACTAAATCTTTATGCATGCAAGCCACAGAAGATGCAAAAGGCTTCATGCATTACCACTTTATTCTCAATTTTATTTAACATATAAATACAATATTTCACTCTTGTATTATATATTAATTTATTTCTATTAATGAAGTCCATCATTTCATTCATTTCAATAATGAATGATAATATTTGTAAAGCATAATTGAATTTTTTTCCAATAGTCAAAAAAATTCATACTTTATAATAATAATAATTTGACTTCATAAGCACATCGAATGACTTTGTTTAAATAAAACCACCATCATTCGCTATCAATTTGATATTGTGAGACTTTGTTATAATCATATTAATCCATTCATTTCAATATTATTAATAGTGTACACAATTATCAATGCTTTAATTTTAAACATTCTAAAGAAATGTTTAAAGAATGTAAAAAGTCATCTTTCATCATCAATTCGACTTTTTACTTAATCATAATATAGAAAATTTTTTCTTTTATTTTATATATCCTTATAAATATATTATAAGGTAATAAAATAATCAACTAGACAAACCTTTATTTCCTACATGGCAACATGCAGCCAAATAGGTGGTTCTATACTTTGAATAATATAAGTTTATAACTTATATATAATTTCAAATGAACTTTAAGCAGAACATTCAAAAGAAATGTTAAAAGAATGTAAGCATACATTCTTTTATATCTTATTCGCTACCTTTTACTTTTTACCTGTCTGCCCATGCAAAATTTTCTCTTTTATTTTACATATCCTTATAAATATTTTATAGGAAACAAAATCGATCAATTAAACATGATTAACTTTGTATAATCATCGTAAATTGTATGCTAATGCATACATCTTTGGATATGTAAAATATAAAAGTTATTTAACGTCATTGACTTTTGACGCATATTTACGCCACATAAATACGCAGACTATACTAAATCTTTATGCATGCAAGCCACAGAAGATGCAAAAGGCTTCATGCATTACCACTTTATTCTCAATTTTATTTAACATATAAATACAATATTTCACTCTTGTATTATATATTAATTTATTTCTATTAATGAAGTCCATCATTTCATTCATTTCAATAATGAATGATAATATTTGTAAAGCATAATTGAATTTTTTTCCAATAGTCAAAAAAATTCATACTTTATAATAATAATAATTTGACTTCATAAGCACAGCGAATGACTTTGTTTAAATAAAACCACCATCATTCGCTATCAATTTGATATTGTGAGACTTTGTTATAATCATATTAATCCATTCATTTCAATATTATTAATAGTGTACACAATTATCAATGCTTTAATTTTAAACATTCTAAAGAAATGTTTAAAGAATGTAAAAAGTCATCTTTCATCATCAATTCGACTTTTTACTTAATCATAATATAGAAAATTTTTTCTTTTATTTTATATATCCTTATAAATATATTATAAGGTAATAAAATAATCAACTAGACAAACCTTTATTTCCTACATGGCAACATGCAGCCAAGTAGGTGGTTCTATACTTTGAATAATATAAGTTTATAACTTATATATAATTTCAAATGAACTTTAAGCAGAACATTCAAAAGAAATGTTAAAAGAATGTAAGCATACATTCTTTTATATCTTATTCGCTACCTTTTACTTTTTACCTGTCTGCCCATGCAAAATTTTCTCTTTTATTTTACATATCCTTATAAATATTTTATAGGAAACAAAATCGATCAATTAAACATGATTAACTTTGTATAATCATCGTAAATTGTATGCTAATGCATACATCTTTGGATATGTAAAATATAAAAGTTATTTAACGTCATTGACTTTTGACGCATATTTACGCCACATAAATACGCAGACTATACTAAATCTTTATGCATGCAAGCCACAGAAGATGCAAAAGGCTTCATGCATTACCACTTTATTCTCAATTTTATTTAACATATAAATACAATATTTCACTCTTGTATTATATATTAATTTATTTCTATTAATGAAGTCCATCATTTCATTCATTTCAATAATGAATGATAATATTTGTAAAGCATAATTGAATTTTTTTCCAATAGTCAAAAAATTCATACTTTATAATAATAATAATTTGACTTCATAAGCACATCGAATGACTTTGTTTAAATAAAACCACCATCATTCGCTATCAATTTGATATTGTGAGACTTTGTTATAATCATATTAATCCATTCATTTCAATATTATTAATAGTGTACACAATTATCAATGCTTTAATTTTAAACATTCTAAAGAAATGTTTAAAGAATGTAAAAAGTCATCTTTCATCATCATTCGACTTTTTACTTAATCATAATATAGAAAATTTTTTCTTTTATTTTATATATCCTTATAAATATATTATAAGGTAATAAAATAATCAACTAGACAAACCTTTATTTCCTACATGGCAACATGCAGCCAAATAGGTGGTTCTATACTTTGAATAATATAAGTTTATAACTTATATATAATTTCAAATGAACTTTAAGCAGAACATTCAAAAGAAATGTTAAAAGAATGTAAGCATACATTCTTTTATATCTTATTCGCTACCTTTTACTTTTTACCTGTCTGCCCATGCAAAATTTTCTCTTTTATTTTACATATCCTTATAAATATTTTATAGGAAACAAAATCGATCAATTAAACATGATTAACTTTGTATAATCATCGTAAATTGTATGCTAATGCATACATCTTTGGATATGTAAAATATAAAAGTTATTTAACGTCATTGACTTTTGACGCATATTTACGCCACATAAATACGCAGACTATACTAAATCTTTATGCATGCAAGCCACAGAAGATGCAAAAGGCTTCATGCATTACCACTTTATTCTCAATTTTATTTAACATATAAATACAATATTTCACTCTTGTATTATATATTAATTTATTTCTATTAATGAAGTCCATCATTTCATTCATTTCAATAATGAATGATAATATTTGTAAAGCATAATTGAATTTTTTTCCAATAGTCAAAAAAATTCATACTTTATAATAATAATAATTTGATTTCATAAGCACAGCGAATGACTTTGTTTAAATAAAACCACCATCATTCGCTATCAATTTGATATTGTGAGACTTTGTTATAATCATATTAATCCATTCATTTCAATATTATTAATAGTGTACACAATTATCAATGCTTTAATTTTAAACATTCTAAAGAAATGTTTAAAGAATGTAAAAAGTCATCTTTCATCATCAATTCGACTTTTTACTTAATCATAATATAGAAAATTTTTTCTTTTATTTTATATATCCTTATAAATATATTATAAGGTAATAAAATAATCAACTAGACAAACCTTTATTTCCTACATGGCAACATGCAGCCAAGTAGGTGGTTCTATACTTTGAATAATATAAGTTTATAACTTATATATAATTTCAAATGAACTTTAAGCAGAACATTCAAAAGAAATGTTAAAAGAATGTAAGCATACATTCTTTTATATCTTATTCGCTACCTTTTACTTTTTACCTGTCTGCCCATGCAAAATTTTCTCTTTTATTTTACATATCCTTATAAATATTTTATAGGAAACAAAATCGATCAATTAAACATGATTAACTTTGTATAATCATCGTAAATTGTATGCTAATGCATACATCTTTGGATATGTAAAATATAAAAGTTATTTAACGTCATTGACTTTTGACGCATATTTACGCCACATAAATACGCAGACTATACTAAATCTTTATGCATGCAAGCCACAGAAGATGCAAAAGGCTTCATGCATTACCACTTTATTCTCAATTTTATTTAACATATAAATACAATATTTCACTCTTGTATTATATATTAATTTATTTCTATTAATGAAGTCCATCATTTCATTCATTTCAATAATGAATGATAATATTTGTAAAGCATAATTGAATTTTTTTCCAATAGTCAAAAAATTCATACTTTATAATAATAATAATTTGACTTCATAAGCACATCGAATGACTTTGTTTAAATAAAACCACCATCATTCGCTATCAATTTGATATTGTGAGACTTTGTTATAATCATATTAATCCATTCATTTCAATATTATTAATAGTGTACACAATTATCAATGCTTTAATTTTAAACATTCTAAAGAAATGTTTAAAGAATGTAAAAAGTCATCTTTCATCATCAATTCGACTTTTTACTTAATCATAATATAGAAAATTTTTTCTTTTATTTTATATATCCTTATAAATATATTATAAGGTAATAAAATAATCAACTAGACAAACCTTTATTTCCTACATGGCAACATGCAGCCAAATAGGTGGTTCTATACTTTGAATAATATAAGTTTATAACTTATATATAATTTCAAATGAACTTTAAGCAGAACATTCAAAAGAAATGTTAAAAGAATGTAAGCATACATTCTTTTATATCTTATTCGCTACCTTTTACTTTTTACCTGTCTGCCCATGCAAAATTTTCTCTTTTATTTTACATATCCTTATAAATATTTTATAGGAAACAAAATCGATCAATTAAACATGATTAACTTTGTATAATCATCGTAAATTGTATGCTAATGCATACATCTTTGGATATGTAAAATATAAAAGTTATTTAACGTCATTGACTTTTGACGCATATTTACGCCACATAAATACGCAGACTATACTAAATCTTTATGCATGCAAGCCACAGAAGATGCAAAAGGCTTCATGCATTACCACTTTATTCTCAATTTTATTTAACATATAAATACAATATTTCACTCTTGTATTATATATTAATTTATTTCTATTAATGAAGTCCATCATTTCATTCATTTCAATAATGAATGATAATATTTGTAAAGCATAATTGAATTTTTTTCCAATAGTCAAAAAAATTCATACTTTATAATAATAATAATTTGACTTCATAAGCACAGCGAATGACTTTGTTTAAATAAAACCACCATCATTCGCTATCAATTTGATATTGTGAGACTTTGTTATAATCATATTAATCCATTCATTTCAATATTATTAATAGTGTACACAATTATCAATGCTTTAATTTTAAACATTCTAAAGAAATGTTTAAAGAATGTAAAAAGTCATCTTTCATCATCATTCGACTTTTTACTTAATCATAATATAGAAAATTTTTTCTTTTATTTTATATATCCTTATAAATATATTATAAGGTAATAAAATAATCAACTAGACAAACCTTTATTTCCTACATGGCAACATGCAGCCAAATAGGTGGTTCTATACTTTGAATAATATAAGTTTATAACTTATATATAATTTCAAATGAACTTTAAGCAGAACATTCAAAAGAAATGTTAAAAGAATGTAAGCATACATTCTTTTATATCTTATTCGCTACCTTTTACTTTTTACCTGTCTGCCCATGCAAAATTTTCTCTTTTATTTTACATATCCTTATAAATATTTTATAGGAAACAAAATCGATCAATTAAACATGATTAACTTTGTATAATCATCGTAAATTGTATGCTAATGCATACATCTTTGGATATGTAAAATATAAAAGTTATTTAACGTCATTGACTTTTGACGCATATTTACGCCACATAAATACGCAGACTATACTAAATCTTTATGCATGCAAGCCACAGAAGATGCAAAAGGCTTCATGCATTACCACTTTATTCTCAATTTTATTTAACATATAAATACAATATTTCACTCTTGTATTATATATTAATTTATTTCTATTAATGAAGTCCATCATTTCATTCATTTCAATAATGAATGATAATTTTGTAAAGCATAATTGAATTTTTTTCCAATAGTCAAAAAAATTCATACTTTATAATAATAATAATTTGACTTCATAAGCACATCGAATGACTTTGTTTAAATAAAACCACCATCATTCGCTATCAATTTGATATTGTGAGACTTTGTTATAATCATATTAATCCATTCATTTCAATATTATTAATAGTGTACACAATTATCAATGCTTTAATTTTAAACATTCTAAAGAAATGTTTAAAGAATGTAAAAAGTCATCTTTCATCATCAATTCGACTTTTTACTTAATCATAATATAGAAAATTTTTTCTTTTATTTTATATATCCTTATAAATATATTATAAGGTAATAAAATAATCAACTAGACAAACCTTTATTTCCTACATGGCAACATGCAGCCAAATAGGTGGTTCTATACTTTGAATAATATAAGTTTATAACTTATATATAATTTCAAATGAACTTTAAGCAGAACATTCAAAAGAAATGTTAAAAGAATGTAAGCATACATTCTTTTATATCTTATTCGCTACTTTTAATATTTTTCTTTTATTTTACATATCCTTATAAATATTTTATAGGAAACAAAATCGATCAATTAAACATGATTAACTTTGTATAATCATCGTAAATTGTATGCTAATGCATACATCTTTGGATATGTAAAATATAAAAGTTATTTAACGTCATTGACTTTTGACGCATATTTACGCCACATAAATACGCAGACTATACTAAATCTTTATGCATGCAAGCCACAGAAGATGCAAAAGGCTTCATGCATTACCACTTTATTCTCAATTTTATTTAACATATAAATACAATATTTCACTCTTGTATTATATATTAATTTATTTCTATTAATGAAGTCCATCATTTCATTCATTTCAATAATGAATGATAATATTTGTAAAGCATAATTGAATTTTTTTCCAATAGTCAAAAAAATTCATACTTTATAATAATAATAATTTGATTTCATAAGCACATCGAATGACTTTGTTTAAATAAAACCACCATCATTCGCTATCAATTTGATATTGTGAGACTTTGTTATAATCATATTAATCCATTCATTTCAATATTATTAATAGTGTACACAATTATCAATGCTTTAATTTTAAACATTCTAAAGAAATGTTTAAAGAATGTAAAAAGTCATCTTTCATCATAATTCGACTTTTTACTTAATCATAATATAGAAAATTTTTTCTTTTATTTTATATATCCTTATAAATATATTATAAGGTAATAAAATAATCAACTAGACAAACCTTTATTTCCTACATGGCAACATGCAGCCAAGTAGGTGGTTCTATACTTTGAATAATATAAGTTTATAACTTATATATAATTTCAAATGAACTTTAAGCAGAACATTCAAAAGAAATGTTAAAAGAATGTAAGCATACATTCTTTTATATCTTATTCGCTACCTTTTACTTTTTACCTGTCTGCCCATGCAAAATTTTCTCTTTTATTTTACATATCCTTATAAATATTTTATAGGAAACAAAATCGATCAATTAAACATGATTAACTTTGTATAATCATCGTAAATTGTATGCTAATGCATACATCTTTGGATATGTAAAATATAAAAGTTATTTAACGTCATTGACTTTTGACGCATATTTACGCCACATAAATACGCAGACTATACTAAATCTTTATGCATGCAAGCCACAGAAGATGCAAAAGGCTTCATGCATTACCACTTTATTCTCAATTTTATTTAACATATAAATACAATATTTCACTCTTGTATTATATATTAATTTATTTCTATTAATGAAGTCCATCATTTCATTCATTTCAATAATGAATGATAATATTTGTAAAGCATAATTGAATTTTTTTCCAATAGTCAAAAAAATTCATACTTTATAATAATAATAATTTGACTTCATAAGCACAGCGAATGACTTTGTTTAAATAAAACCACCATCATTCGCTATCAATTTGATATTGTGAGACTTTGTTATAATCATATTAATCCATTCATTTCAATATTATTAATAGTGTACACAATTATCAATGCTTTAATTTTAAACATTCTAAAGAAATGTTTAAAGAATGTAAAAAGTCATCTTTCATCATCAATTCGACTTTTTACTTAATCATAATATAGAAAATTTTTTCTTTTATTTTATATATCCTTATAAATATATTATAAGGTAATAAAATAATCAACTAGACAAACCTTTATTTCCTACATGGCAACATGCAGCCAAATAGGTGGTTCTATACTTTGAATAATATAAGTTTATAACTTATATATAATTTCAAATGAACTTTAAGCAGAACATTCAAAAGAAATGTTAAAAGAATGTAAGCATACATTCTTTTATATCTTATTCGCTACCTTTTACTTTTTACCTGTCTGCCCATGCAAAATTTTCTCTTTTATTTTACATATCCTTATAAATATTTTATAGGAAACAAAATCGATCAATTAAACATGATTAACTTTGTATAATCATCGTAAATTGTATGCTAATGCATACATCTTTGGATATGTAAAATATAAAAGTTATTTAACGTCATTGACTTTTGACGCATATTTACGCCACATAAATACGCAGACTATACTAAATCTTTATGCATGCAAGCCACAGAAGATGCAAAAGGCTTCATGCATTACCACTTTATTCTCAATTTTATTTAACATATAAATACAATATTTCACTCTTGTATTATATATTAATTTATTTCTATTAATGAAGTCCATCATTTCATTCATTTCAATAATGAATGATAATATTTGTAAAGCATAATTGAATTTTTTTCCAATAGTCAAAAAAATTCATACTTTATAATAATAATAATTTGACTTCATAAGCACAGCGAATGACTTTGTTTAAATAAAACCACCATCATTCGCTATCAATTTGATATTGTGAGACTTTGTTATAATCATATTAATCCATTCATTTCAATATTATTAATAGTGTACACAATTATCAATGCTTTAATTTTAAACATTCTAAAGAAATGTTTAAAGAATGTAAAAAGTCATCTTTCATCATCAATTCGACTTTTTACTTAATCATAATATAGAAAATTTTTTCTTTTATTTTATATATCCTTATAAATATATTATAAGGTAATAAAATAATCAACTAGACAAACCTTTATTTCCTACATGGCAACATGCAGCCAAGTAGGTGGTTCTATACTTTGAATAATATAAGTTTATAACTTATATATAATTTCAAATGAACTTTAAGCAGAACATTCAAAAGAAATGTTAAAAGAATGTAAGCATACATTCTTTTATATCTTATTCGCTACCTTTTACTTTTTACCTGTCTGCCCATGCAAAATTTTCTCTTTTATTTTACATATCCTTATAAATATTTTATAGGAAACAAAATCGATCAATTAAACATGATTAACTTTGTATAATCATCGTAAATTGTATGCTAATGCATACATCTTTGGATATGTAAAATATAAAAGTTATTTAACGTCATTGACTTTTGACGCATATTTACGCCACATAAATACGCAGACTATACTAAATCTTTATGCATGCAAGCCACAGAAGATGCAAAAGGCTTCATGCATTACCACTTTATTCTCAATTTTATTTAACATATAAATACAATATTTCACTCTTGTATTATATATTAATTTATTTCTATTAATGAAGTCCATCATTTCATTCATTTCAATAATGAATGATAATATTTGTAAAGCATAATTGAATTTTTTTCCAATAGTCAAAAAAATTCATACTTTATAATAATAATAATTTGACTTCATAAGCACATCGAATGACTTTGTTTAAATAAAACCACCATCATTCGCTATCAATTTGATATTGTGAGACTTTGTTATAATCATATTAATCCATTCATTTCAATATTATTAATAGTGTACACAATTATCAATGCTTTAATTTTAAACATTCTAAAGAAATGTTTAAAGAATGTAAAAAGTCATCTTTCATCATCAATTCGACTTTTTACTTAATCATAATATAGAAAATTTTTTCTTTTATTTTATATATCCTTATAAATATATTATAAGGTAATAAAATAATCAACTAGACAAACCTTTATTTCCTACATGGCAACATGCAGCCAAATAGGTGGTTCTATACTTTGAATAATATAAGTTTATAACTTATATATAATTTCAAATGAACTTTAAGCAGAACATTCAAAAGAAATGTTAAAAGAATGTAAGCATACATTCTTTTATATCTTATTCGCTACCTTTTACTTTTTACCTGTCTGCCCATGCAAAATTTTCTCTTTTATTTTACATATCCTTATAAATATTTTATAGGAAACAAAATCGATCAATTAAACATGATTAACTTTGTATAATCATCGTAAATTGTATGCTAATGCATACATCTTTGGATATGTAAAATATAAAAGTTATTTAACGTCATTGACTTTTGACGCATATTTACGCCACATAAATACGCAGACTATACTAAATCTTTATGCATGCAAGCCACAGAAGATGCAAAAGGCTTCATGCATTACCACTTTATTCTCAATTTTATTTAACATATAAATACAATATTTCACTCTTGTATTATATATTAATTTATTTCTATTAATGAAGTCCATCATTTCATTCATTTCAATAATGAATGATAATATTTGTAAAGCATAATTGAATTTTTTTCCAATAGTCAAAAAAATTCATACTTTATAATAATAATAATTTGATTTCATAAGCACATCGAATGACTTTGTTTAAATAAAACCACCATCATTCGCTATCAATTTGATATTGTGAGACTTTGTTATAATCATATTAATCCATTCATTTCAATATTATTAATAGTGTACACAATTATCAATGCTTTAATTTTAAACATTCTAAAGAAATGTTTAAAGAATGTAAAAAGTCATCTTTCATCATCAATTCGACTTTTTACTTAATCATAATATAGAAAATTTTTTCTTTTATTTTATATATCCTTATAAATATATTATAAGGTAATAAAATAATCAACTAGACAAACCTTTATTTCCTACATGGCAACATGCAGCCAAATAGGTGGTTCTATACTTTGAATAATATAAGTTTATAACTTATATATAATTTCAAATGAACTTTAAGCAGAACATTCAAAAGAAATGTTAAAAGAATGTAAGCATACATTCTTTTATATCTTATTCGCTACCTTTTACTTTTTACCTGTCTGCCCATGCAAAATTTTCTCTTTTATTTTACATATCCTTATAAATATTTTATAGGAAACAAAATCGATCAATTAAACATGATTAACTTTGTATAATCATCGTAAATTGTATGCTAATGCATACATCTTTGGATATGTAAAATATAAAAGTTATTTAACGTCATTGACTTTTGACGCATATTTACGCCACATAAATACGCAGACTATACTAAATCTTTATGCATGCAAGCCACAGAAGATGCAAAAGGCTTCATGCATTACCACTTTATTCTCAATTTTATTTAACATATAAATACAATATTTCACTCTTGTATTATATATTAATTTATTTCTATTAATGAAGTCCATCATTTCATTCATTTCAATAATGAATGATAATATTTGTAAAGCATAATTGAATTTTTTTCCAATAGTCAAAAAAATTCATACTTTATAATAATAATAATTTGACTTCATAAGCACAGCGAATGACTTTGTTTAAATAAAACCACCATCATTCGCTATCAATTTGATATTGTGAGACTTTGTTATAATCATATTAATCCATTCATTTCAATATTATTAATAGTGTACACAATTATCAATGCTTTAATTTTAAACATTCTAAAGAAATGTTTAAAGAATGTAAAAAGTCATCTTTCATCATCAATTCGACTTTTTACTTAATCATAATATAGAAAATTTTTTCTTTTATTTTATATATCCTTATAAATATATTATAAGGTAATAAAATAATCAACTAGACAAACCTTTATTTCCTACATGGCAACATGCAGCCAAATAGGTGGTTCTATACTTTGAATAATATAAGTTTATAACTTATATATAATTTCAAATGAACTTTAAGCAGAACATTCAAAAGAAATGTTAAAAGAATGTAAGCATACATTCTTTTATATCTTATTCGCTACCTTTTACTTTTTACCTGTCTGCCCATGCAAAATTTTCTCTTTTATTTTACATATCCTTATAAATATTTTATAGGAAACAAAATCGATCAATTAAACATGATTAACTTTGTATAATCATCGTAAATTGTATGCTAATGCATACATCTTTGGATATGTAAAATATAAAAGTTATTTAACGTCATTGACTTTTGACGCATATTTACGCCACATAAATACGCAGACTATACTAAATCTTTATGCATGCAAGCCACAGAAGATGCAAAAGGCTTCATGCATTACCACTTTATTCTCAATTTTATTTAACATATAAATACAATATTTCACTCTTGTATTATATATTAATTTATTTCTATTAATGAAGTCCATCATTTCATTCATTTCAATAATGAATGATAATATTTGTAAAGCATAATTGAATTTTTTTCCAATAGTCAAAAAAATTCATACTTTATAATAATAATAATTTGACTTCATAAGCACATCGAATGACTTTGTTTAAATAAAACCACCATCATTCGCTATCAATTTGATATTGTGAGACTTTGTTATAATCATATTAATCCATTCATTTCAATATTATTAATAGTGTACACAATTATCAATGCTTTAATTTTAAACATTCTAAAGAAATGTTTAAAGAATGTAAAAAGTCATCTTTCATCATCAATTCGACTTTTTACTTAATCATAATATAGAAAATTTTTTCTTTTATTTTATATATCCTTATAAATATATTATAAGGTAATAAAATAATCAACTAGACAAACCTTTATTTCCTACATGGCAACATGCAGCCAAATAGGTGGTTCTATACTTTGAATAATATAAGTTTATAACTTATATATAATTTCAAATGAACTTTAAGCAGAACATTCAAAAGAAATGTTAAAAGAATGTAAGCATACATTCTTTTATATCTTATTCGCTAAAATGCATTTTCTTTTTATTTTACATATCCTTATAAATATTTTATAGGAAACAAAATCGATCAATTAAACATGATTAACTTTGTATAATCATCGTAAATTGTATGCTAATGCATACATCTTTGGATATGTAAAATATAAAAGTTATTTAACGTCATTGACTTTTGACGCATATTTACGCCACATAAATACGCAGACTATACTAAATCTTTATGCATGCAAGCCACAGAAGATGCAAAAGGCTTCATGCATTACCACTTTATTCTCAATTTTATTTAACATATAAATACAATATTTCACTCTTGTATTATATATTAATTTATTTCTATTAATGAAGTCCATCATTTCATTCATTTCAATAATGAATGATAATTTTTGTAAAGCATAATTGAATTTTTTTCCAATAGTCAAAAAAATTCATACTTTATAATAATAATAATTTGACTTCATAAGCACAGCGAATGACTTTGTTTAAATAAAACCACCATCATTCGCTATCAATTTGATATTGTGAGACTTTGTTATAATCATATTAATCCATTCATTTCAATATTATTAATAGTGTACACAATTATCAATGCTTTAATTTTAAACATTCTAAAGAAATGTTTAAAGAATGTAAAAAGTCATCTTTCATCATCAATTCGACTTTTTACTTAATCATAATATAGAAAATTTTTTCTTTTATTTTATATATCCTTATAAATATATTATAAGGTAATAAAATAATCAACTAGACAAACCTTTATTTCCTACATGGCAACATGCAGCCAAGTAGGTGGTTCTATACTTTGAATAATATAAGTTTATAACTTATATATAATTTCAAATGAACTTTAAGCAGAACATTCAAAAGAAATGTTAAAAGAATGTAAGCATACATTCTTTTATATCTTATTCGCTACCTTTTACTTTTTACCTGTCTGCCCATGCAAAATTTTCTCTTTTATTTTACATATCCTTATAAATATTTTATAGGAAACAAAATCGATCAATTAAACATGATTAACTTTGTATAATCATCGTAAATTGTATGCTAATGCATACATCTTTGGATATGTAAAATATAAAAGTTATTTAACGTCATTGACTTTTGACGCATATTTACGCCACATAAATACGCAGACTATACTAAATCTTTATGCATGCAAGCCACAGAAGATGCAAAAGGCTTCATGCATTACCACTTTATTCTCAATTTTATTTAACATATAAATACAATATTTCACTCTTGTATTATATATTAATTTATTTCTATTAATGAAGTCCATCATTTCATTCATTTCAATAATGAATGATAATATTTGTAAAGCATAATTGAATTTTTTTCCAATAGTCAAAAAAATTCATACTTTATAATAATAATAATTTGACTTCATAAGCACATCGAATGACTTTGTTTAAATAAAACCACCATCATTCGCTATCAATTTGATATTGTGAGACTTTGTTATAATCATATTAATCCATTCATTTCAATATTATTAATAGTGTACACAATTATCAATGCTTTAATTTTAAACATTCTAAAGAAATGTTTAAAGAATGTAAAAAGTCATCTTTCATCATCAATTCGACTTTTTACTTAATCATAATATAGAAAATTTTTTCTTTTATTTTATATATCCTTATAAATATATTATAAGGTAATAAAATAATCAACTAGACAAACCTTTATTTCCTACATGGCAACATGCAGCCAAATAGGTGGTTCTATACTTTGAATAATATAAGTTTATAACTTATATATAATTTCAAATGAACTTTAAGCAGAACATTCAAAAGAAATGTTAAAAGAATGTAAGCATACATTCTTTTATATCTTATTCGCTACCTTTTACTTTTTACCTGTCTGCCCATGCAAAATTTTCTCTTTATTTTACATATCCTTATAAATATTTTATAGGAAACAAAATCGATCAATTAAACATGATTAACTTTGTATAATCATCGTAAATTGTATGCTAATGCATACATCTTTGGATATGTAAAATATAAAAGTTATTTAACGTCATTGACTTTTGACGCATATTTACGCCACATAAATACGCAGACTATACTAAATCTTTATGCATGCAAGCCACAGAAGATGCAAAAGGCTTCATGCATTACCACTTTATTCTCAATTTTATTTAACATATAAATACAATATTTCACTCTTGTATTATATATTAATTTATTTCTATTAATGAAGTCCATCATTTCATTCATTTCAATAATGAATGATAATATTTGTAAAGCATAATTGAATTTTTTTCCAATAGTCAAAAAAATTCATACTTTATAATAATAATAATTTGACTTCATAAGCACATCGAATGACTTTGTTTAAATAAAACCACCATCATTCGCTATCAATTTGATATTGTGAGACTTTGTTATAATCATATTAATCCATTCATTTCAATATTATTAATAGTGTACACAATTATCAATGCTTTAATTTTAAACATTCTAAAGAAATGTTTAAAGAATGTAAAAAGTCATCTTTCATCATCATTCGACTTTTTACTTAATCATAATATAGAAAATTTTTTCTTTTATTTTATATATCCTTATAAATATATTATAAGGTAATAAAATAATCAACTAGACAAACCTTTATTTCCTACATGGCAACATGCAGCCAAGTAGGTGGTTCTATACTTTGAATAATATAAGTTTATAACTTATATATAATTTCAAATGAACTTTAAGCAGAACATTCAAAAGAAATGTTAAAAGAATGTAAGCATACATTCTTTTATATCTTATTCGCTACCTTTTACTTTTTACCTGTCTGCCCATGCAAAATTTTCTCTTTTATTTTACATATCCTTATAAATATTTTATAGGAAACAAAATCGATCAATTAAACATGATTAACTTTGTATAATCATCGTAAATTGTATGCTAATGCATACATCTTTGGATATGTAAAATATAAAAGTTATTTAACGTCATTGACTTTTGACGCATATTTACGCCACATAAATACGCAGACTATACTAAATCTTTATGCATGCAAGCCACAGAAGATGCAAAAGGCTTCATGCATTACCACTTTATTCTCAATTTTATTTAACATATAAATACAATATTTCACTCTTGTATTATATATTAATTTATTTCTATTAATGAAGTCCATCATTTCATTCATTTCAATAATGAATGATAATATTTGTAAAGCATAATTGAATTTTTTTCCAATAGTCAAAAAAATTCATACTTTATAATAATAATAATTTGATTTCATAAGCACATCGAATGACTTTGTTTAAATAAAACCACCATCATTCGCTATCAATTTGATATTGTGAGACTTTGTTATAATCATATTAATCCATTCATTTCAATATTATTAATAGTGTACACAATTATCAATGCTTTAATTTTAAACATTCTAAAGAAATGTTTAAAGAATGTAAAAAGTCATCTTTCATCATCAATTCGACTTTTTACTTAATCATAATATAGAAAATTTTTTCTTTTATTTTATATATCCTTATAAATATATTATAAGGTAATAAAATAATCAACTAGACAAACCTTTATTTCCTACATGGCAACATGCAGCCAAGTAGGTGGTTCTATACTTTGAATAATATAAGTTTATAACTTATATATAATTTCAAATGAACTTTAAGCAGAACATTCAAAAGAAATGTTAAAAGAATGTAAGCATACATTCTTTTATATCTTATTCGCTACCTTTTACTTTTTACCTGTCTGCCCATGCAAAATTTTCTCTTTTATTTTACATATCCTTATAAATATTTTATAGGAAACAAAATCGATCAATTAAACATGATTAACTTTGTATAATCATCGTAAATTGTATGCTAATGCATACATCTTTGGATATGTAAAATATAAAAGTTATTTAACGTCATTGACTTTTGACGCATATTTACGCCACATAAATACGCAGACTATACTAAATCTTTATGCATGCAAGCCACAGAAGATGCAAAAGGCTTCATGCATTACCACTTTATTCTCAATTTTATTTAACATATAAATACAATATTTCACTCTTGTATTATATATTAATTTATTTCTATTAATGAAGTCCATCATTTCATTCATTTCAATAATGAATGATAATATTTGTAAAGCATAATTGAATTTTTTTCCAATAGTCAAAAAAATTCATACTTTATAATAATAATAATTTGACTTCATAAGCACAGCGAATGACTTTGTTTAAATAAAACCACCATCATTCGCTATCAATTTGATATTGTGAGACTTTGTTATAATCATATTAATCCATTCATTTCAATATTATTAATAGTGTACACAATTATCAATGCTTTAATTTTAAACATTCTAAAGAAATGTTTAAAGAATGTAAAAAGTCATCTTTCATCATCAATTCGACTTTTTACTTAATCATAATATAGAAAATTTTTTCTTTTATTTTATATATCCTTATAAATATATTATAAGGTAATAAAATAATCAACTAGACAAACCTTTATTTCCTACATGGCAACATGCAGCCAAGTAGGTGGTTCTATACTTTGAATAATATAAGTTTATAACTTATATATAATTTCAAATGAACTTTAAGCAGAACATTCAAAAGAAATGTTAAAAGAATGTAAGCATACATTCTTTTATATCTTATTCGCTACCTTTTACTTTTTACCTGTCTGCCCATGCAAAATTTTCTCTTTTATTTTACATATCCTTATAAATATTTTATAGGAAACAAAATCGATCAATTAAACATGATTAACTTTGTATAATCATCGTAAATTGTATGCTAATGCATACATCTTTGGATATGTAAAATATAAAAGTTATTTAACGTCATTGACTTTTGACGCATATTTACGCCACATAAATACGCAGACTATACTAAATCTTTATGCATGCAAGCCACAGAAGATGCAAAAGGCTTCATGCATTACCACTTTATTCTCAATTTTATTTAACATATAAATACAATATTTCACTCTTGTATTATATATTAATTTATTTCTATTAATGAAGTCCATCATTTCATTCATTTCAATAATGAATGATAATATTTGTAAAGCATAATTGAATTTTTTTCCAATAGTCAAAAAAATTCATACTTTATAATAATAATAATTTGACTTCATAAGCACATCGAATGACTTTGTTTAAATAAAACCACCATCATTCGCTATCAATTTGATATTGTGAGACTTTGTTATAATCATATTAATCCATTCATTTCAATATTATTAATAGTGTACACAATTATCAATGCTTTAATTTTAAACATTCTAAAGAAATGTTTAAAGAATGTAAAAAGTCATCTTTCATCATCAATTCGACTTTTTACTTAATCATAATATAGAAAATTTTTTCTTTTATTTTATATATCCTTATAAATATATTATAAGGTAATAAAATAATCAACTAGACAAACCTTTATTTCCTACATGGCAACATGCAGCCAAGTAGGTGGTTCTATACTTTGAATAATATAAGTTTATAACTTATATATAATTTCAAATGAACTTTAAGCAGAACATTCAAAAGAAATGTTAAAAGAATGTAAGCATACATTCTTTTATGCTAAACCTATTTTTCTTTTATTTTACATATCCTTATAAATATTTTATAGGAAACAAAATCGATCAATTAAACATGATTAACTTTGTATAATCATCGTAAATTGTATGCTAATGCATACATCTTTGGATATGTAAAATATAAAAGTTATTTAACGTCATTGACTTTTGACGCATATTTACGCCACATAAATACGCAGACTATACTAAATCTTTATGCATGCAAGCCACAGAAGATGCAAAAGGCTTCATGCATTACCACTTTATTCTCAATTTTATTTAACATATAAATACAATATTTCACTCTTGTATTATATATTAATTTATTTCTATTAATGAAGTCCATCATTTCATTCATTTCAATAATGAATGATAATATTTGTAAAGCATAATTGAATTTTTTTCCAATAGTCAAAAAAATTCATACTTTATAATAATAATAATTTGACTTCATAAGCACAGCGAATGACTTTGTTTAAATAAAACCACCATCATTCGCTATCAATTTGATATTGTGAGACTTTGTTATAATCATATTAATCCATTCATTTCAATATTATTAATAGTGTACACAATTATCAATGCTTTAATTTTAAACATTCTAAAGAAATGTTTAAAGAATGTAAAAAGTCATCTTTCATCATAATTCGACTTTTTACTTAATCATAATATAGAAAATTTTTTCTTTTATTTTATATATCCTTATAAATATATTATAAGGTAATAAAATAATCAACTAGACAAACCTTTATTTCCTACATGGCAACATGCAGCCAAGTAGGTGGTTCTATACTTTGAATAATATAAGTTTATAACTTATATATAATTTCAAATGAACTTTAAGCAGAACATTCAAAAGAAATGTTAAAAGAATGTAAGCATACATTCTTTTATATCTTATTCGCTACCTTTTACTTTTTACCTGTCTGCCCATGCAAAATTTTCTCTTTTATTTTACATATCCTTATAAATATTTTATAGGAAACAAAATCGATCAATTAAACATGATTAACTTTGTATAATCATCGTAAATTGTATGCTAATGCATACATCTTTGGATATGTAAAATATAAAAGTTATTTAACGTCATTGACTTTTGACGCATATTTACGCCACATAAATACGCAGACTATACTAAATCTTTATGCATGCAAGCCACAGAAGATGCAAAAGGCTTCATGCATTACCACTTTATTCTCAATTTTATTTAACATATAAATACAATATTTCACTCTTGTATTATATATTAATTTATTTCTATTAATGAAGTCCATCATTTCATTCATTTCAATAATGAATGATAATATTTGTAAAGCATAATTGAATTTTTTTCCAATAGTCAAAAAAATTCATACTTTATAATAATAATAATTTGATTTCATAAGCACATCGAATGACTTTGTTTAAATAAAACCACCATCATTCGCTATCAATTTGATATTGTGAGACTTTGTTATAATCATATTAATCCATTCATTTCAATATTATTAATAGTGTACACAATTATCAATGCTTTAATTTTAAACATTCTAAAGAAATGTTTAAAGAATGTAAAAAGTCATCTTTCATCATCATTCGACTTTTTACTTAATCATAATATAGAAAATTTTTTCTTTTATTTTATATATCCTTATAAATATATTATAAGGTAATAAAATAATCAACTAGACAAACCTTTATTTCCTACATGGCAACATGCAGCCAAATAGGTGGTTCTATACTTTGAATAATATAAGTTTATAACTTATATATAATTTCAAATGAACTTTAAGCAGAACATTCAAAAGAAATGTTAAAAGAATGTAAGCATACATTCTTTTATATCTTATTCGCTACCTTTTACTTTTTACCTGTCTGCCCATGCAAAATTTTCTCTTTTATTTTACATATCCTTATAAATATTTTATAGGAAACAAAATCGATCAATTAAACATGATTAACTTTGTATAATCATCGTAAATTGTATGCTAATGCATACATCTTTGGATATGTAAAATATAAAAGTTATTTAACGTCATTGACTTTTGACGCATATTTACGCCACATAAATACGCAGACTATACTAAATCTTTATGCATGCAAGCCACAGAAGATGCAAAAGGCTTCATGCATTACCACTTTATTCTCAATTTTATTTAACATATAAATACAATATTTCACTCTTGTATTATATATTAATTTATTTCTATTAATGAAGTCCATCATTTCATTCATTTCAATAATGAATGATAATATTTGTAAAGCATAATTGAATTTTTTTCCAATAGTCAAAAAAATTCATACTTTATAATAATAATAATTTGACTTCATAAGCACATCGAATGACTTTGTTTAAATAAAACCACCATCATTCGCTATCAATTTGATATTGTGAGACTTTGTTATAATCATATTAATCCATTCATTTCAATATTATTAATAGTGTACACAATTATCAATGCTTTAATTTTAAACATTCTAAAGAAATGTTTAAAGAATGTAAAAAGTCATCTTTCATCATCAATTCGACTTTTTACTTAATCATAATATAGAAAATTTTTTCTTTTATTTTATATATCCTTATAAATATATTATAAGGTAATAAAATAATCAACTAGACAAACCTTTATTTCCTACATGGCAACATGCAGCCAAGTAGGTGGTTCTATACTTTGAATAATATAAGTTTATAACTTATATATAATTTCAAATGAACTTTAAGCAGAACATTCAAAAGAAATGTTAAAAGAATGTAAGCATACATTCTTTTATATCTTATTCGCTACCTTTTACTTTTTACCTGTCTGCCCATGCAAAATTTTCTCTTTTATTTTACATATCCTTATAAATATTTTATAGGAAACAAAATCGATCAATTAAACATGATTAACTTTGTATAATCATCGTAAATTGTATGCTAATGCATACATCTTTGGATATGTAAAATATAAAAGTTATTTAACGTCATTGACTTTTGACGCATATTTACGCCACATAAATACGCAGACTATACTAAATCTTTATGCATGCAAGCCACAGAAGATGCAAAAGGCTTCATGCATTACCACTTTATTCTCAATTTTATTTAACATATAAATACAATATTTCACTCTTGTATTATATATTAATTTATTTCTATTAATGAAGTCCATCATTTCATTCATTTCAATAATGAATGATAATATTTGTAAAGCATAATTGAATTTTTTTCCAATAGTCAAAAAAATTCATACTTTATAATAATAATAATTTGACTTCATAAGCACAGCGAATGACTTTGTTTAAATAAAACCACCATCATTCGCTATCAATTTGATATTGTGAGACTTTGTTATAATCATATTAATCCATTCATTTCAATATTATTAATAGTGTACACAATTATCAATGCTTTAATTTTAAACATTCTAAAGAAATGTTTAAAGAATGTAAAAAGTCATCTTTCATCATCAATTCGACTTTTTACTTAATCATAATATAGAAAATTTTTTCTTTTATTTTATATATCCTTATAAATATATTATAAGGTAATAAAATAATCAACTAGACAAACCTTTATTTCCTACATGGCAACATGCAGCCAAGTAGGTGGTTCTATACTTTGAATAATATAAGTTTATAACTTATATATAATTTCAAATGAACTTTAAGCAGAACATTCAAAAGAAATGTTAAAAGAATGTAAGCATACATTCTTTTATATCTTATTCGCTACCTTTTACTTTTTACCTGTCTGCCCATGCAAAATTTTCTCTTTATTTTACATATCCTTATAAATATTTTATAGGAAACAAAATCGATCAATTAAACATGATTAACTTTGTATAATCATCGTAAATTGTATGCTAATGCATACATCTTTGGATATGTAAAATATAAAAGTTATTTAACGTCATTGACTTTTGACGCATATTTACGCCACATAAATACGCAGACTATACTAAATCTTTATGCATGCAAGCCACAGAAGATGCAAAAGGCTTCATGCATTACCACTTTATTCTCAATTTTATTTAACATATAAATACAATATTTCACTCTTGTATTATATATTAATTTATTTCTATTAATGAAGTCCATCATTTCATTCATTTCAATAATGAATGATAATTTTTGTAAAGCATAATTGAATTTTTTTCCAATAGTCAAAAAAATTCATACTTTATAATAATAATAATTTGACTTCATAAGCACAGCGAATGACTTTGTTTAAATAAAACCACCATCATTCGCTATCAATTTGATATTGTGAGACTTTGTTATAATCATATTAATCCATTCATTTCAATATTATTAATAGTGTACACAATTATCAATGCTTTAATTTTAAACATTCTAAAGAAATGTTTAAAGAATGTAAAAAGTCATCTTTCATCATCAATTCGACTTTTTACTTAATCATAATATAGAAAATTTTTTCTTTTATTTTATATATCCTTATAAATATATTATAAGGTAATAAAATAATCAACTAGACAAACCTTTATTTCCTACATGGCAACATGCAGCCAAGTAGGTGGTTCTATACTTTGAATAATATAAGTTTATAACTTATATATAATTTCAAATGAACTTTAAGCAGAACATTCAAAAGAAATGTTAAAAGGATGTAAGCATCCATGCTTTTATATCTTATGCTAAAATATTTTCTTTTATTTTACATATCCTTATAAATATTTTATAGGAAACAAAATCGATCAATTAAACATGATTAACTTTGTATAATCATCGTAAATTGTATGCTAATGCATACATCTTTGGATATGTAAAATATAAAAGTTATTTAACGTCATTGACTTTTGACGCATATTTACGCCACATAAATACGCAGACTATACTAAATCTTTGTGCATGCAGGCCACAGAAGATGCAAAAGGCTTCATGCATTACCAATTTATTCTCAATTTTATTTAACATATAAATACAATATTTCACTCTTGTATTATATATTAATTTATTTCTATTAATGAAGTCTATCATTTCATTCATTTCAATAATGAATGATAATTTTTGTAAAGCATAATTGAATTTTTTTCAATAGTCAAAAAAATTCATACTTTATAATAATAATAATTTGATTTCATAAGCACATCGAATGACTTTGTTTAAATAAAACCACCATCATTCGCTATCAATTTGATATTGTGAGACTTTGTTATAATCATATTAATCCATTCATTTCAATATTATTAATAGTGTACACAATTATCAATGCTTTAATTTAAACATTCTAAAGAAATGTTTAAAGAATGTAAAAAGTCATCTTTCATCATAATTCGACTTTTTACTTAATCATAATATAAAAAATTTTTTCTTTTATTTTATATATCCTTATAAATATATTATAAGGTAATAAAATAATCAACTAGACAAACCTTTATTTCCTACATGGCAACATGCAGCCAAATAGGTGGTTCTATACTTTGAATAATATAAGTTTATAACTTATATATAATTTCAAATGAACTTTAAGCAGAACATTCAAAAGAAATGTTAAAAGAATGTAAGCATACATTCTTTTATATCTTATTCGCTACCTTTTACTTTTTACCTGTCTGCCCATGCAAAATTTTCTCTTTTATTTTACATATCCTTATAAATATTTTATAGGAAACAAAATCGATCAATTAAACATGATTAACTTTGTATAATCATCGTAAATTGTATGCTAATGCATACATCTTTGGATATGTAAAATATAAAAGTTATTTAACGTCATTGACTTTTGACGCATATTTACGCCACATAAATACGCAGACTATACTAAATCTTTATGCATGCAAGCCACAGAAGATGCAAAAGGCTTCATGCATTACCACTTTATTCTCAATTTTATTTAACATATAAATACAATATTTCACTCTTGTATTATATATTAATTTATTTCTATTAATGAAGTCCATCATTTCATTCATTTCAATAATGAATGATAATTTTTGTAAAGCATAATTGAATTTTTTTCCAATAGTCAAAAAAATTCATACTTTATAATAATAATAATTTGATTTCATAAGCACATCGAATGACTTTGTTTAAATAAAACCACCATCATTCGCTATCAATTTGATATTGTGAGACTTTGTTATAATCATATTAATCCATTCATTTCAATATTATTAATAGTGTACACAATTATCAATGCTTTAATTTAAACATTCTAAAGAAATGTTTAAAGAATGTAAAAAGTCATCTTTCATCATAATTCGAATTTTTACTTAATCATAATATAGAAAATTTTTTCTTTTATTTTATATATCCTTATAAATATATTATAAGGTAATAAAATAATCAACTAGACAAACCTTTATTTCCTACATGGCAACATGCAGCCAAATAGGTGGTTCTATACTTTGAATAATATAAGTTTATAACTTATATATAATTTCAAATGAACTTTAAGCAGAACATTCAAAAGAAATGTTAAAAGAATGTAAGCATACATTCTTTTATATCTTATTCGCTACCTTTTACTTTTTACCTGTCTGCCCATGCAAAATTTTCTCTTTTATTTTACATATCCTTATAAATATTTTATAGGAAACAAAATCGATCAATTAAACATGATTAACTTTGTATAATCATCGTAAATTGTATGCTAATGCATACATCTTTGGATATGTAAAATATAAAAGTTATTTAACGTCATTGACTTTTGACGCATATTTACGCCACATAAATACGCAGACTATACTAAATCTTTATGCATGCAAGCCACAGAAGATGCAAAAGGCTTCATGCATTACTACTTTATTCTCAATTTTATTTAACATATAAATACAATATTTCACTCTTGTATTATATATTAATTTATTTCTATTAATGAAGTCTATCATTTCATTCATTTCAATAATGAATGATAATTTTTGTAAAGCATAATTGAATTTTTTTCCAATAGTCAAAAAAATTCATACTTTATAATAATAATAATTTGATTTCATAAGCACATCGAATGACTTTGTTTAAATAAAACCACCATCATTCGCTATCAATTTGATATTGTGAGACTTTGTTATAATCATATTAGTACATTCATTTCAATATTATTAATAGTGTACACAATTATCAATGCTTTAATTTTAAACATTCTAAAGAAATGTTTAAAGAATGTAAAAAGTCATCTTTTATCATAATTCGAATTTTTACTTAATCATAATATAAAAAATTTTTTCTTTTATTTTATATATCCTTATAAATATATTATAAGGTAATAAAATAATCAACTAGACAAACCTTTATTTCCTACATGGCAACATGCAGCCAAATAGGTGGTTCTATACTTTGAATAATATAAGTTTATAACTTATATATAATTTCAAATGAACTTTAAGCAGAACATTCAAAAGAAATGTTAAAAGAATGTAAGCATACATTCTTTTATATCTTATTCGCTACCTTTTACTTTTTACCTGTCTGCCCATGCAAAATTTTCTCTTTTATTTTACATATCCTTATAAATATTTTATAGGAAACAAAATCGATCAATTAAACATGATTAACTTTGTATAATCATCGTAAATTGTATGCTAATGCATACATCTTTGGATATGTAAAATATAAAAGTTATTTAACTTCATTGACTTTTGACGCATATTTACGCCACATAAATACGCAGACTATACTAAATCTTTATGCATGCAAGCCACAGAAGATGCAAAAGGCTTCATGCATTACTACTTTATTCTCAATTTTATTTAACATATAAATACAATATTTCACTCTTGTATTATATATTAATTTATTTCTATTAATGAAGTCTATCATTTCATTCATTTCAATAATGAATGATAATTTTTGTAAAGCATAATTGAATTTTTTTCAATAGTCAAAAAAATTCATACTTTATAATAATAATAATTTGATTTCATAAGCACATCGAATGACTTTGTTTAAATAAAACCACCATCATTCGCTATCAATTTGATATTGTGAGACTTTGTTATAATCATATTAATCCATTCATTTCAATATTATTAATAGTGTACACAATTATCAATGCTTTAATTTAAACATTCTAAAGAAATGTTTAAAGAATGTAAAAAGTCATCTTTCATCATAATTCGAATTTTTACTTAATCATAATATAAAAAATTTTTTCTTTTATTTTATATATCCTTATAAATATATTATAAGGTAATAAAATAATCAACTAGACAAACCTTTATTTCCTACATGGCAACATGCAGCCAAATAGGTGGTTCTATACTTTGAATAATATAAGTTTATAACTTATATATAATTTCAAATGAACTTTAAGCAGAACATTCAAAAGAAATGTTAAAAGAATGTAAGCATACATTCTTTTATATCTTATTCGCTACCTTTTACTTTTTACCTGTCTGCCCATGCAAAATTTTCTCTTTTATTTTACATATCCTTATAAATATTTTATAGGAAACAAAATCGATCAATTAAACATGATTAACTTTGTATAATCATCGTAAATTGTATGCTAATGCATACATCTTTGGATATGTAAAATATAAAAGTTATTTAACGTCATTGACTTTTGACGCATATTTACGCCACATAAATACGCAGACTATACTAAATCTTTATGCATGCAAGCCACAGAAGATGCAAAAGGCTTCATGCATTACCACTTTTTCTCAATTTTATTTAACATATAAATACAATATTTCACTCTTGTATTATATATTAATTTATTTCTATTAATGAAGTCTATCATTTCATTCATTTCAATAATGAATGATAATTTTTGTAAAGCATAATTGAATTTTTTTCAATAGTCAAAAAAATTCATACTTTATAATAATAATAATTTGATTTCATAAGCACATCGAATGACTTTGTTTAAATAAAACCACCATCATTCGCTATCAATTTGATATTGTGAGACTTTGTTATAATCATATTAATCCATTCATTTCAATATTATTAATAGTGTACACAATTATCAATGCTTTAATTTAAACATTCTAAAGAAATGTTTAAAGAATGTAAAAAGTCATCTTTCATCATAATTCGAATTTTTACTTAATCATAATATAAAAAATTTTTTCTTTTATTTTATATATCCTTATAAATATATTATAAGGTAATAAAATAATCAACTAGACAAACCTTTATTTCCTACATGGCAACATGCAGCCAAATAGGTGGTTCTATACTTTGAATAATATAAGTTTATAACTTATATATAATTTCAAATGAACTTTAAGCAGAACATTCAAAAGAAATGTTAAAAGAATGTAAGCATACATTCTTTTATATCTTATTCGCTACCTTTTACTTTTTACCTGTCTGCCCATGCAAAATTTTCTCTTTTATTTTACATATCCTTATAAATATTTTATAGGAAACAAAATCGATCAATTAAACATGATTAACTTTGTATAATCATCGTAAATTGTATGCTAATGCATACATCTTTGGATATGTAAAATATAAAAGTTATTTAACGTCATTGACTTTTGACGCATATTTACGCCACATAAATACGCAGACTATACTAAATCTTTATGCATGCAAGCCACAGAAGATGCAAAAGGCTTCATGCATTACTACTTCATTCTCAATTTTATTTAACATATAAATACAATATTTCACTCTTGTATTATATATTAATTTATTTCTATTAATGAAGTCTATCATTTCATTCATTTCAATAATGAATGATAATTTTTGTAAAGCATAATTGAATTTTTTTCAATAGTCAAAAAAATTCATACTTTATAATAATAATAATTTGATTTCATAAGCACATCGAATGACTTTGTTTAAATAAAACCACCATCATTCGCTATCAATTTGATATTGTGAGACTTTGTTATAATCATATTAATCCATTCATTTCAATATTATTAATAGTGTACACAATTATCAATGCTTTAATTTAAACATTCTAAAGAAATGTTTAAAGAATGTAAAAAGTCATCTTTTATCATAATTCGAATTTTTACTTAATCATAATATAGAAAATTTTTTCTTTTATTTTATATATCCTTATAAATATATTATAAGGTAATAAAATAATCAACTAGACAAACCTTTATTTCCTACATGGCAACATGCAGCCAAATAGGTGGTTCTATACTTTGAATAATATAAGTTTATAACTTATATATAATTTCAAATGAACTTTAAGCAGAACATTCAAAAGAAATGTTAAAAGAATGTAAGCATACATTCTTTTATATCTTATTCGCTACCTTTTACTTTTTACCTGTCTGCCCATGCAAAATTTTCTCTTTTATTTTACATATCCTTATAAATATTTTATAGGAAACAAAATCGATCAATTAAACATGATTAACTTTGTATAATCATCGTAAATTGTATGCTAATGCATACATCTTTGGATATGTAAAATATAAAAGTTATTTAACGTCATTGACTTTTGACGCATATTTACGCCACATAAATACGCAGACTATACTAAATCTTTATGCATGCAAGCCACAGAAGATGCAAAAGGCTTCATGCATTACTACTTTTTCTCAATTTTATTTAACATATAAATAAAATATTTCACTCTTGCATTATATATTAATTTATTTCTATTAATGAAGTCTATCATTTCATTCATTTCAATAATGAATGATAATTTTTGTAAAGCATAATTGAATTTTTTTCAATAGTCAAAAAAATTCATACTTTATAATAATAATAATTTGATTTCATAAGCACATCGAATGACTTTGTTTAAATAAAACCACCATCATTCGCTATCAATTTGATATTGTGAGACTTTGTTATAATCATATTAATCCATTCATTTCAATATTATTAATAGTGTACACAATTATCAATGCTTTAATTTTAAACATTCTAAAGAAATGTTTAAAGAATGTAAAAAGTCATCTTTTATCATAATTCGAATTTTTACTTAATCATAATATAAAAAATTTTTTCTTTTATTTTATATATCCTTATAAATATATTATAAGGTAATAAAATAATCAACTAGACAAACCTTTATTTCCTACATGGCAACATGCAGCCAAATAGGTGGTTCTATACTTTGAATAATATAAGTTTATAACTTATATATAATTTCAAATGAACTTTAAGCAGAACATTCAAAAGAAATGTTAAAAGAATGTAAGCATACATTCTTTTATATCTTATTCGCTACACATGCATTTTCTCTTTTATTTTACATATCCTTATAAATATTTTATAGGAAACAAAATCGATCAATTAAACATGATTAACTTTGTATAATCATCGTAAATTGTATGCTAATGCATACATCTTTGGATATGTAAAATATAAAAGTTATTTAACGTCATTGACTTTTGACGCATATTTACGCCACATAAATACGCAGACTATACTAAATCTTTATGCATGCAAGCCACAGAAGATGCAAAAGGCTTCATGCATTACTACTTTATTCTCAATTTTATTTAACATATAAATACAATATTTCACTCTTGTATTATATATTAATTTATTTCTATTAATGAAGTCTATCATTTCATTCATTTCAATAATGAATGATAATTTTTGTAAAGCATAATTGAATTTTTTTCAATAGTCAAAAAAATTCATACTTTATAATAATAATAATTTGATTTCATAAGCACATCGAATGACTTTGTTTAAATAAAACCACCATCATTCGCTATCAATTTGATATTGTGAGACTTTGTTATAATCATATTAATCCATTCATTTCAATATTATTAATAGTGTACACAATTATCAATGCTTTAATTTAAACATTCTAAAGAAATGTTTAAAGAATGTAAAAAGTCATCTTTCATCATAATTCGAATTTTTACTTAATCATAATATAAAAATTTTTTCTTTTATTTTATATATCCTTATAAATATATTATAAGGTAATAAAATAATCAACTAGACAAACCTTTATTTCCTACATGGCAACATGCAGCCAAATAGGTGGTTCTATACTTTGAATAATATAAGTTTATAACTTATATATAATTTCAAATGAACTTTAAGCAGAACATTCAAAAGAAATGTTAAAAGAATGTAAGCATACATTCTTTTATATCTTATTCGCTACCTTTTACTTTTTACCTGTCTGCCCATGCAAAATTTTCTCTTTTATTTTACATATCCTTATAAATATTTTATAGGAAACAAAATCGATCAATTAAACATGATTAACTTTGTATAATCATCGTAAATTGTATGCTAATGCATACATCTTTGGATATGTAAAATATAAAAGTTATTTAACGTCATTGACTTTTGACGCATATTTACGCCACATAAATACGCAGACTATACTAAATCTTTATGCATGCAAGCCACAGAAGATGCAAAAGGCTTCATGCATTACTACTTCATTTTCAATTTTATTTAACATATAAATACAATATTTCACTCTTGTATTATATATTAATTTATTTCTATTAATGAAGTCTATCATTTCATTCATTTCAATAATGAATGATAATTTTTGTAAAGCATAATTGAATTTTTTTCAATAGTCAAAAAAATTCATACTTTATAATAATAATAATTTGATTTCATAAGCACATCGAATGACTTTGTTTAAATAAAACCACCATCATTCGCTATCAATTTGATATTGTGAGACTTTGTTATAATCATATTAATCCATTCATTTCAATATTATTAATAGTGTACACAATTGTCAATTCTTTAATTTAAACATTCTAAAGAAATGTTTAAAGAATGTAAAAAGTCATCTTTTATCATAATTCGAATTTTTACTTAATCATAATATAAAAAATTTTTTCTTTTATTTTATATATCCTTATAAATATATTATAAGGTAATAAAATAATCAACTAGACAAACCTTTATTTCCTACATGGCAACATGCAGCCAAATAGGTGGTTCTATACTTTGAATAATATAAGTTTATAACTTATATATAATTTCAAATGAACTTTAAGCAGAACATTCAAAAGAAATGTTAAAAGAATGTAATAATACATCTTTTATATCTTATTCGCTACCTTTTACTTTTTACCTGTCTGCCCATGCAAAATTTTCTCTTTTATTTTACATATCCTTATAAATATTTTATAGGAAACAAAATCGATCAATTAAACATGATTAACTTTGTATAATCATCGTAAATTGTATGCTAATGCATACATCTTTGGATATGTAAAATATAAAAGTTATTTAACGTCATTGACTTTTGACGCATATTTACGCCACATAAATACGCAGACTATACTAAATCTTTATGCATGCAATCCACAGAAGATGCAAGAGGCTTCATGCATTACTACTTTATTTTCAATTTTATTTAACATATAAATACAGAATTTCACTCTTGTATTATATATTAATTTATTTTTATTAATGAAGTCTATCATTTCATTCATTTCAATAATGAATGATAATTTTTGTAAAGCATAATTGAATTTTTTTCAATAGTCAAAAAAATTCATACTTTATAATAATAATAATTTGATTTCATAAGCACATCGAATGACTTTGTTTAAATAAAACCACCATCATTCGCTATCAATTTGATATTGTGAGACTTTGTTATAATCATATTAATCCATTCATTTCAATATTATTAATAGTGTACACAATTGTCAATTCTTTAATTTAAACATTCTAAAGAAATGTTTAAAGAATGTAAAAAGTCATCTTTTATCATAATTCGAATTTTTACTTAATCATAATATAAAAAATTTTTTCTTTTATTTTATATATCCTTATAAATATATTATAAGGTAATAAAATAATCAACTAGACAAACCTTTATTTCCTACATGGCAACATGCAGCCAAATAGGTGGTTCTATACTTTGAATAATATAAGTTTATAACTTATATATAATTTCAAATGAACTTTAAGCAGAACATTCAAAAGAAATGTTAAAAGAATGTAATAATACATCTTTTATATCTTATTCGCTACCTTTTACTTTTTACCTGTCTGCCCATGCAAAATTTTCTCTTTTATTTTACATATCCTTATAAATATTTTATAGGAAACAAAATCGATCAATTAAACATGATTAACTTTGTATAATCATCGTAAATTGTATGCTAATGCATACATCTTTGGATATGTAAAATATAAAAGTTATTTAACGTCATTGACTTTTGACGCATATTTACGCCACATAAATACGCAGACTATACTAAATCTTTATGCATGCGAGCCACAGAAGATGCAAAAGGCTTCATGCATTACTACTTCATTTTCAATTTTATTTAACATATAAATACAATATTTCACTCTTGTATTATATATTAATTTATTTCTATTAATGAAGTCTATCATTTCATTCATTTCAATAATGAATGATAATTTTTGTAAAGCATAATTGAATTTTTTTCAATAGTCAAAAAAATTCATACTTTATAATAATAATAATTTGATTTCATAAGCACATCGAATGACTTTGTTTAAATAAAACCACCATCATTCGCTATCAATTTGATATTGTGAGACTTTGTTATAATCATATTAATCCATTCATTTCAATATTATTAATAGTGTACACAATTGTCAATTCTTTAATTTAAACATTCTAAAGAAATGTTTAAAGAATGTAAAAAGTCATCTTTTATCATAATTCGAATTTTTACTTAATCATAATATAAAAAATTTTTTCTTTTATTTTATATATCCTTATAAATATATTATAAGGTAATAAAATAATCAACTAGACAAACCTTTATTTCCTACATGGCAACATGCAGCCAAATAGGTGGTTCTATACTTTGAATAATATAAGTTTATAACTTATATATAATTTCAAATGAACTTTAAGCAGAACATTCAAAAGAAATGTTAAAAGAATGTAATAATACATCTTTTATATCTTATTCGCTACCTTTTATTTTTTACCTGTCTGCCCATGCAAAATTTTCTCTTTTATTTTACATATCCTTATAAATATTTTATAGGAAACAAAATCGATCAATTAAACATGATTAACTTTGTATAATCATCGTAAATTGTATGCTAATGCATACATCTTTGGATATGTAAAATATAAAAGTTATTTAACGTCATTGACTTTTGACGCATATTTACGCCACATAAATACGCAGACTATACTAAATCTTTATGCATGCGAGCCACAGAAGATGCAAAAGGCTTCATGCATTACTACTTCATTTTCAATTTTATTTAACATATAAATACAATATTTCACTCTTGTATTATATATTAATTTATTTCTATTAATGAAGTCTATCATTTCATTCATTTCAATAATGAATGATAATTTTTGTAAAGCATAATTGAATTTTTTTCAATAGTCAAAAAAATTCATACTTTATAATAATAATAATTTGATTTCATAAGCACATCGAATGACTTTGTTTAAATAAAACCACCATCATTCGCTATCAATTTGATATTGTGAGACTTTGTTATAATCATATTAATCCATTCATTTCAATATTATTAATAGTGTACACAATTGTCAATTCTTTAATTTAAACATTCTAAAGAAATGTTTAAAGAATGTAAAAAGTCATCTTTTATCATAATTCGAATTTTTACTTAATCATAATATAAAAAATTTTTTCTTTTATTTTATATATCCTTATAAATATATTATAAGGTAATAAAATAATCAACTAGACCTTTATTTCCTACATGGCAACATGCAGCCAAATAGGTGGTTCTATACTTTGAATAATATAAGTTTATAACTTATATATAATTTCAAATGAACTTTAAGCAGAACATTCAAAAAAAATGTTAAAAGAATGAAATAATACATCTTTTATATCTTATTCGCTACCATTTACTTTTTACCTGTCTGCCCATGCAAAATATTCTCTTTTATTTTACATATCCTTATAAATATTTTATAGGAAACAAAATCCATCAATTAAACATGATTAACTTTGTATAATCATCGTAAATTGTATGCTAATGCATACATCTTTGGATATGTAAAATATAAAAGTTATTTAACGTCATTGACTTTTGACGCATATTTACGCCACATAAATACGCAGACTATACTAAATCTTTATGCATGCGAGCCACAGAAGATGCAAAAGGCTTCATGCATTACTACTTCATTTTCAATTTTATTTAACATATAAATACAATATTTCACTCTTGTATTATATATTAATTTATTTCTATTAATGAAGTCTATCATTTCATTCATTTCAATAATGAATGATAATTTTTGTAAAGCATAATTGAATTTTTTTCAATAGTCAAAAAAATTCATACTTTATAATAATAATAATTTGATTTCATAAGCACATCGAATGACTTTGTTTAAATAAAACCACCATCATTCGCTATCAATTTGATATTGTGAGACTTTGTTATAATCATATTAATCCATTCATTTCAATATTATTAATAGTGTACACAATTGTCAATTCTTTAATTTAAACATTCTAAAGAAATGTTTAAAGAATGTAAAAAGTCATCTTTTATCATAATTCGAATTTTTACTTAATCATAATATAAAAAATTTTTTCTTTTATTTTATATATCCTTATAAATATATTATAAGGTAATAAAATAATCAACTAGACAAACCTTTATTTCCTACATGGCAACATGCAGCCAAATAGGTGGTTCTATACTTTGAATAATATAAGTTTATAACTTAT
This sequence comes from Melophagus ovinus, assembly GCA_023089585.1. Classification (NCBI taxonomy): domain Eukaryota; kingdom Metazoa; phylum Arthropoda; class Insecta; order Diptera; family Hippoboscidae; genus Melophagus; species Melophagus ovinus. The sequence continues at coordinate 62,337 of JAKKIB010000068.1, forward strand.
ATATAATTTCAAATGAACTTTAAGCAGAACATTCAAAAAAAATGTTAAAAGAATGAAATAATACATCTTTTATATCTTATTCGCTACCATTTACTTTTTACCTGTCTGCCCATGCAAAATTTTCTCTTTTATTTTACATATCCTTATAAATATTTTATAGGAAACAAAATCATCAATTAAACATGATTAACTTTGTATAATCATCGTAAATTGTATGCTAATGCATACATCTTTGGATATGTAAAATATAAAAGTTATTTAACGTCATTGACTTTTGACGCATATTTACGCCACATAAATACGCAGACTATACTAAATCTTTATGCATGCGAGCCACAGAAGATGCAAAAGGCTTCATGCATTACTACTTCATTTTCAATTTTATTTAACATATAAATACAACATTTCACTCTTGTATTATATATTAATTTATTTCTATTAATGAAGTCTATCATTTCATTAATTTCAATAATGAATGATAATTTTTGTAAAGCATAATTGAATTTTTTTCAATAGTCAAAAAAATTCATACTTTATAATAATAATAATTTGATTTCATAAGCACATCGAATGACTTTGTTTAAATAAAACCACCATCATTCGCTATCAATTTGATATTGTGAGACTTTGTTATAATCATATTAATCCATTCATTTCAATATTATTAATAGTGTACACAATTGTCAATTCTTTAATTTAAACATTCTAAAGAAATGTTTAAAGAATGTAAAAAGTCATCTTTTATCATAATTCGAATTTTTACTTAATCATAATATAAAAAATTTTTTCTTTTATTTTATATATCCTTATAAATATATTATAAGGTAATAAAATAATCAACTAGACCTTTATTTCCTACATGGCAACATGCAGCCAAATAGGTGGTTCTATACTTTGAATAATATAAGTTTATAACTTATATATAATTTCAAATGAACTTTAAGCAGAACATTCAAGAGAAATGTTAAAAGAATGTAATAATACATCTTTTATACCTTATTCGCTACCATTTACTTTTTACCTGTCTGCCATGCAAAATTTTCTCTTTTATTTTACATATCCTTATAAATATTTTATAGGAAACAAAATCCATCAATTAAACATGATTAACTTTGTATAATCATCGTAAATTGTATGCTAATGCATACATCTTTGGATATGTAAAATATAAAAGTTATTTAACGTCATTGACTTTTGACGCATATTTACGCCACATAAATACGCAGACTATACTAAATCTTTATGCATGCGAGCCACAGAAGATGCAAAAGGCTTCATGCATTACTACTTCATTTTCAATTTTATTTAACATATAAATACAACATTTCACTCTTGTATTATATATTAATTTATTTCTATCTATCATTGTCTATCATTTCATTAATTTCAATTGAATGATAATTTTTGTAAAGCATAATTGAATTTTTTTCAATAGTCAAAAAAATTCATACTTTATAATAATAATAATTTGATTTCATAAGCACATCGAGTGACTTTGTTTAAATAAAACCACCATCATTCGCTATCAATTTGATATTGTGAGACTTTGTTATAATCATATTAATCCATTCATTTCAATATTATTAATAGTGTACACAATTGTCAATTCTTTAATTTAAACATTCTAAAGAAATGTTTAAAGAATGTAAAAAGTCATCTTTTATCATAATTCGAATTTTTACTTAATCATAATATAAAAAATTTTTTCTTTTATTTTATATATCCTTATAAATATATTATAAGGTAATAAAATAATCAACTAGACAAACCTTTATTTCCTACATGGCAACATGCAGCCAAATAGGTGGTTCTATACTTTGAATAATATAAGTTTATAACTTATATATAATTTCAAATGAACTTTAAGCAGAACATTCAAAAGAAATGTTAAAAGAATGTAATAATACATCTTTTATATCTTATTCGCTACCATTTACTTTTTACCTGTCTGCCATGCAAAATTTTCTCTTTTATTTTACATATCCTTATAAATATTTTATAGGAAACAAAATCCATCAATTAAACATGATTAACTTTGTATAATCATCGTAAATTGTATGCTAATGCATACATCTTTGGATATGTAAAATATAAAAGTTATTTAACGTCATTGACTTTTGACGCATATTTACGCCACATAAATACGCAGACTATACTAAATCTTTATGCATGCGAGCCACAGAAGATGCAAAAGGCTTCATGCATTACTACTTCATTTTCAATTTTATTTAACATATAAATACAATATTTCACTCTTGTATTATATATTAATTTATTTCTATTAATGAAGTCTATCATTTCATTATTTCAATAATGAATGATAATTTTTGTAAAGCATAATTGAATTTTTTTCAATAGTCAAAAAAATTCATACTTTATAATAATAATAATTTGATTTCATAAGCACATCGAGTGACTTTGTTTAAATAAAACCACCATCATTCGCTATCAATTTGATATTGTGAGACTTTGTTATAATCATATTAATCCATTCATTTCAATATTATTAATAGTGTACACAATTGTCAATTCTTTAATTTAAACATTCTAAAGAAATGTTTAAAGAATGTAAAAAGTCATCTTTTATCATAATTCGAATTTTTACTTAATCATAATATAAAAAATTTTTTCTTTTATTTTATATATCCTTATAAATATATTATAAGGTAATAAAATAATCAACTAGACCTTTATTTCCTACATGGCAACATGCAGCCAAATAGGTGGTTCTATACTTTGAATAATATAAGTTTATAACTTATATATAATTTCAAATGAACTTTAAGCAGAACATTCAAAAAAAATGTTAAAAGAATGTAATAATACATCTTTTATATCTTATTCGCTACCATTTACTTTTTACCTGTCTGCCCATGCAAAATTTTCTCTTTTATTTTACATATCCTTATAAATATTTTATAGGAAACAAAATCCATCAATTAAACATGATTAACTTTGTATAATCATCGTAAATTGTATGCTAATGCATACATCTTTGGATATGTAAAATATAAAAGTTATTTAACGTCATTGACTTTTGACGCATATTTACGCCACATAAATACGCAGACTATACTAAATCTTTATGCATGCGAGCCACAGAAGATGCAAAAGGCTTCATGCATTACTACTTCATTTTCAATTTTATTTAACATATAAATACAACATTTCACTCTTGTATTATATATTAATTTATTTCTATTAATGAAGTCTATCATTTCATTAATTTCAATAATGAATGATAATTTTTGTAAAGCATAATTGAATTTTTTTCAATAGTCAAAAAAATTCATACTTTATAATAATAATAATTTGATTTCATAAGCACATCGAATGATTTTGTTTAAATAAAACCACCATCATTCGCTATCAATTTGATATTGTGAGACTTTGTTATAATCATATTAATCCATTCATTTCAATATTATTAATAGTGTACACAATTGTCAATTCTTTAATTTAAACATTCTAAAGAAATGTTTAAAGAATGTAAAAAGTCATCTTTTATCATAATTCGAATTTTTACTTAATCATAATATAAAAAATTTTTTCTTTTATTTTATATATCCTTATAAATATATTATAAGGTAATAAAATAATCAACTAGACAAACCTTTATTTCCTACATGGCAACATGCAGCCAAATAGGTGGTTCTATACTTTGAATAATATAAGTTTATAACTTATATATAATTTCAAATGAACTTTAAGCAGAACATTCAAAAGAAATGTTAAAAGAATGTAATAATACATCTTTTATATCTTATTCGCTACCATTTACTTTTTACCTGTCTGCCCATGCAAAATTTTCTCTTTTATTTTACATATCCTTATAAATATTTTATAGGAAACAAAATCCATCAATTAAACATGATTAACTTTGTATAATCATCGTAAATTGTATGCTAATGCATACATCTTTGGATGTGTAAAATATAAAAGTTATTTAACGTCATTGACTTTTGACGCATATTTACGCCACATAAATACGCAGACTATACTAAATCTTTATGCATGCGAGCCACAGAAGATGCAAAAGGCTTCATGCATTACTACTTCATTTTCAATTTTATTTAACATATAAATACAATATTTCACTCTTGTATTATATATTAATTTATTTCTATTAATGAAGTCTATCATTTCATTCATTTCAATAATGAATGATAATTTTTGTAAAGCATAATTGAATTTTTTTCAATAGTCAAAAAAATTCATACTTTATAATAATAATAATTTGATTTCATAAGCACATCGAGTGACTTTGTTTAAATAAAACCACCATCATTCGCTATCAATTTGATATTGTGAGACTTTGTTATAATCATATTAATCCATTCATTTCAATATTATTAATAGTGTACACAATTGTCAATTCTTTAATTTAAACATTCTAAAGAAATGTTTAAAGAATGTAAAAAGTCATCTTTTATCATAATTCGAATTTTTACTTAATCATAATATAAAAAATTTTTTCTTTTATTTTATATATCCTTATAAATATATTATAAGGTAATAAAATAATCAACTAGACAAACCTTTATTTCCTACATGGCAACATGCAGCCAAATAGGTGGTTCTATACTTTGAATAATATAAGTTTATAACTTATATATAATTTCAAATGAACTTTAAGCAGAACATTCAAAAGAAATGTTAAAAGAATGTAATAATACATCTTTTATATCTTATTCGCTACCATTTACTTTTTACCTGTCTGCCATGCAAAATTTTCTCTTTTATTTTACATATCCTTATAAATATTTTATAGGAAACAAAATCCATCAATTAAACATGATTAACTTTGTATAATCATCGTAAATTGTATGCTAATGCATACATCTTTGGATATGTAAAATATAAAAGTTATTTAACGTCATTGACTTTTGACGCATATTTACGCCACATAAATACGCAGACTATACTAAATCTTTATGCATGCGAGCCACAGAAGATGCAAAAGGCTTCATGCATTACTACTTCATTTTCAATTTTATTTAACATATAAATACAACATTTCACTCTTGTATTATATATTAATTTATTTCTATTAATGAAGTCTATCATTTCATTAATTTCAATAATGAATGATAATTTTTGTAAAGCATAATTGAATTTTTTTCAATAGTCAAAAAAATTCATACTTTATAATAATAATAATTTGATTTCATAAGCACATCGAATGATTTTGTTTAAATAAAACCACCATCATTCGCTATCAATTTGATATTGTGAGACTTTGTTATAATCATATTAATCCATTCATTTCAATATTATTAATAGTGTACACAATTGTCAATTCTTTAATTTAAACATTCTAAAGAAATGTTTAAAGAATGTAAAAAGTCATCTTTTATCATAATTCGAATTTTTACTTAATCATAATATAAAAAATTTTTTCTTTTATTTTATATATCCTTATAAATATTTTATAAGGTAATAAAATTATCAACTAGACAAACCTTTATTTCCTACATGGCAACATGCAGCCAAATTGGTGGTTCTATACTTTGAATAATATAAGTTTATAACTTATATATAATTTCAAATGAACTTTAAGCAGAACATTCAAAAAAAATGTTAAAAGAATGTAATAATACATCTTTTATATCTTATTCGCTACCATTTACTTTTTACCTGTCTGCCCATGCAAAATTTCTCTTTTATTTTACATATCCTTATAAATATTTTATAGGAAACAAAATCATCAATTAAACATGATTAACTTTGTATAATCATCGTAAATTGTATGCTAATGCATACATCTTTGGATGTGTAAAATATAAAAGTTATTTAACGTCATTGACTTTTGACGCATATTTACGCCACATAAATACGCAGACTATACTAAATCTTTATGCATGCGAGCCACAGAAGATGCAAAAGGCTTCATGCATTACTACTTCATTTTCAAATTTATTTAACATATAAATACAACATTTTACTCTTGTATTATATATTAATTTATTTCTATTAATGAAGTCTATCATTTCATTCATTTCAATAATGAATGATAATTTTTGTAAAGCATAATTGAATTTTTTTCAATAGTCAAAAAAATTCATACTTTATAATAATTATAATTTGATTTCATAAGCACATCGAGTGACTTTGTTTAAATAAAACCACCATCATTCGCTATCAATTTGATATTGTGAGACTTTGTTATAATCATATTAATCCATTCATTTCAATATTATTAATAGTGTACACAATTGTCAATTCTTTAATTTAAACATTCTAAAGAAATGTTTAAAGAATGTAAAAAGTCATCTTTTATCATAATTCGAATTTTTACTTAATCATAATATAAAAAATTTTTTCTTTTATTTTATATATCCTTATAAATATATTATAAGGTAATAAAATAATCAACTAGACCTTTATTTCCTACATGGCAACATGCAGCCAAATAGGTGGTTCTATACTTTGAATAATATAAGTTTATAACTTATATATAATTTCAAATGAACTTTAAGCAGAACATTCAAAAAAAATGTTAAAAGAATGAAATAATACATCTTTTATATCTTATTCGCTACCATTTACTTTTTACCTGTCTGCCCATGCAAAATTTTCTCTTTTATTTTACATATCCTTATAAATATTTTATAGGAAACAAAATCATCAATTAAACATGATTAACTTTGTATAATCATCGTAAATTGTATGCTAATGCATACATCTTTGGATATGTAAAATATAAAAGTTATTTAACGTCATTGACTTTTGACGCATATTTACGCCACATAAATACGCAGACTATACTAAATCTTTATGCATGCGAGCCACAGAAGATGCAAAAGGCTTCATGCATTACTACTTCATTTTCAATTTTATTTAACATATAAATACAACATTTCACTCTTGTATTATATATTAATTTATTTCTATCAATGAAGTCTATCATTTCATTAATTTCAATAATGAATGATAATTTTTGTAAAGCATAATTGAATTTTTTTCAATAGTCAAAAAAATTCATACTTTATAATAATAATAATTTGATTTCATAAGCACATCGAGTGACTTTGTTTAAATAAAACCACCATCATTCGCTATCAATTTGATATTGTGAGACTTTGTTATAATCATATTAATCCATTCATTTCAATATTATTAATAGTGTACACAATTGTCAATTCTTTAATTTAAACATTCTAAAGAAATGTTTAAAGAATGTAAAAAGTCATCTTTTATCATAATTCGAATTTTTACTTAATCATAATATAAAAAATTTTTTCTTTTATTTTATATATCCTTATAAATATATTATAAGGTAATAAAATAATCAACTAGACAAACCTTTATTTCCTACATGGCAACATGCAGCCAAATAGGTGGTTCTATACTTTGAATAATATAAGTTTATAACTTATATATAATTTCAAATGAACTTTAAGCAGAACATTCAAAAAAATGTTAAAAGAATGTAATAATACATCTTTTATATCTTATTCGCTACCTTTTACTTTTTACCTGTCTGCCCATGCAAAATTTTCTCTTTTATTTTACATATCCTTATAAATATTTTATAGGAAACAAAATCATCAATTAAACATGATTAACTTTGTATAATCATCGTAAATTGTATGCTAATGCATACATCTTTGGATGTGTAAAATATAAAAGTTATTTAACGTCATTGACTTTTGACGCATATTTACGCCACATAAATACGCAGACTATACTAAATCTTTATGCATGCGAGCCACAGAAGATGCAAAAGGCTTCATGCATTACTACTTCATTTTCAATTTTATTTAACATATAAATACAATATTTCACTCTTGTATTATATATTAATTTATTTCTATTAATGAAGTCTATCATTTCATTCATTTCAATAATGAATGATAATTTTTGTAAAGCATAATTGAATTTTTTTCAATAGTCAAAAAAATTCATACTTTATAATAATAATAATTTGATTTCATAAGCACATCGAATGACTTTGTTTAAATAAAACCACCATCATTCGCTATCAATTTGATATTGTGAGACTTTGTTATAATCATATTAATCCATTCATTTCAATATTATTAATAGTGTACACAATTGTCAATTCTTTAATTTAAACATTCTAAAGAAATGTTTAAAGAATGTAAAAAGTCATCTTTTATCATAATTCGAATTTTTACTTAATCATAATATAAAAAATTTTTTCTTTTATTTTATATATCCTTATAAATATATTATAAGGTAATAAAATAATCAACTAGACCTTTATTTCCTACATGGCAACATGCAGCCAAATAGGTGGTTCTATACTTTGAATAATATAAGTTTATAACTTATATATAATTTCAAATGAACTTTAAGCAGAACATTCAAAAAAAATGTTAAAAGAATGTAATAATACATCTTTTATATCTTATTCGCTACCATTTACTTTTTACCTGTCTGCCCATGCAAAATTTTCTCTTTTATTTTACATATCCTTATAAATATTTTATAGGAAACAAAATCCATCAATTAAACATGATTAACTTTGTATAATCATCGTAAATTGTATGCTAATGCATACATCTTTGGATGTGTAAAATATAAAAGTTATTTAACGTCATTGACTTTTGACGCATATTTACGCCACATAAATACGCAGACTATACTAAATCTTTATGCATGCGAGCCACAGAAGATGCAAAAGGCTTCATGCATTACTACTTCATTTTCAATTTTATTTAACATATAAATACAACATTTCACTCTTGTATTATATATTAATTTATTTCTATCAATGAAGTCTATCATTTCATTAATTTCAATAATGAATGATAATTTTTGTAAAGCATAATTGAATTTTTTTCAATAGTCAAAAAAATTCATACTTTATAATAATAATAATTTGATTTCATAAGCACATCGAGTGACTTTGTTTAAATAAAACCACCATCATTCGCTATCAATTTGATATTGTGAGACTTTGTTATAATCATATTAATCCATTCATTTCAATATTATTAATAGTGTACACAATTGTCAATTCTTTAATTTAAACATTCTAAAGAAATGTTTAAAGAATGTAAAAAGTCATCTTTTATCATAATTCGAATTTTTACTTAATCATAATATAAAAAATTTTTTCTTTTATTTTATATATCCTTATAAATATATTATAAGGTAATAAAATAATCAACTAGACAAACCTTTATTTCCTACATGGCAACATGCAGCCAAATAGGTGGTTCTATACTTTGAATAATATAAGTTTATAACTTATATATAATTTCAAATGAACTTTAAGCAGAACATTCAAAAGAAATGTTAAAAGAATGTAATAATACATCTTTTATATCTTATTCGCTACCATTTACTTTTTACCTGTCTGCCCATGCAAAATTTTCTCTTTTATTTTACATATCCTTATAAATATTTTATAGGAAACAAAATCATCAATTAAACATGATTAACTTTGTATAATCATCGTAAATTGTATGCTAATGCATACATCTTTGGATATGTAAAATATAAAAGTTATTTAACGTCATTGACTTTTGACGCATATTTACGCCACATAAATACGCAGACTATACTAAATCTTTATGCATGCGAGCCACAGAAGATGCAAAAGGCTTCATGCATTACTACTTCATTTTCAATTTTATTTAACATATAAATACAACATTTCACTCTTGTATTATATATTAATTTATTTCTATCAATGAAGTCTATCATTTCATTAATTTCAATAATGAATGATAATTTTTGTAAAGCATAATTGAATTTTTTTCAATAGTCAAAAAAATTCATACTTTATAATAATAATAATTTGATTTCATAAGCACATCGAATGACTTTGTTTAAATAAAACCACCATCATTCGCTATCAATTTGATATTGTGAGACTTTGTTATAATCATATTAATCCATTCATTTCAATATTATTAATAGTGTACACAATTGTCAATTCTTTAATTTAAACATTCTAAAGAAATGTTTAAAGAATGTAAAAAGTCATCTTTTATCATAATTCGAATTTTTACTTAATCATAATATAAAAAATTTTTTCTTTTATTTTATATATCCTTATAAATATATTATAAGGTAATAAAATAATCAACTAGACCTTTATTTCCTACATGGCAACATGCAGCCAAATAGGTGGTTCTATACTTTGAATAATATAAGTTTATAACTTATATATAATTTCAAATGAACTTTAAGCAGAACATTCAAAAAAATGTTAAAAGAATGTAATAATACATCTTTTATATCTTATTCGCTACCATTTACTTTTTACCTGTCTGCCCATGCAAAATTTTCTCTTTTATTTTACATATCCTTATAAATATTTTATAGGAAACAAAATCCATCAATTAAACATGATTAACTTTGTATAATCATCGTAAATTGTATGCTAATGCATACATCTTTGGATATGTAAAATATAAAAGTTATTTAACGTCATTGACTTTTGACGCATATTTACGCCACATAAATACGCAGACTATACTAAATCTTTATGCATGCGAGCCACAGAAGATGCAAAAGGCTTCATGCATTACTACTTCATTTTCAATTTTATTTAACATATAAATACAACATTTCACTCTTGTATTATATATTAATTTATTTCTATTAATGAAGTCTATCATTTCATTCATTTCAATAATGAATGATAATTTTTGTAAAGCATAATTGAATTTTTTTCAATAGTCAAAAAAATTCATACTTTATAATAATAATAATTTGATTTCATAAGCACATCGAATGACTTTGTTTAAATAAAACCACCATCATTCGCTATCAATTTGATATTGTGAGACTTTGTTATAATCATATTAATCCATTCATTTCAATATTATTAATAGTGTACACAATTGTCAATTCTTTAATTTAAACATTCTAAAGAAATGTTTAAAGAATGTAAAAAGTCATCTTTTATCATAATTCGAATTTTTACTTAATCATAATATAAAAAATTTTTTCTTTTATTTTATATATCCTTATAAATATATTATAAGGTAATAAAATAATCAACTAGACCTTTATTTCCTACATGGCAACATGCAGCCAAATAGGTGGTTCTATACTTTGAATAATATAAGTTTATAACTTATATATAATTTCAAATGAACTTTAAGCAGAACATTCAAAAAAATGTTAAAGGAATGAAATAATACATCTTTTATATCTTATTCGCTACCATTTACTTTTTACCTGTCTGCCCATGCAAAATTTTCTCTTTTATTTTACATATCCTTATAAATATTTTATAGGAAACAAAATCCATCAATTAAACATGATTAACTTTGTATAATCATCGTAAATTGTATGCTAATGCATACATCTTTGGATATGTAAAATATAAAAGTTATTTAACGTCATTGACTTTTGACGCATATTTACGCCACATAAATACGCAGACTATACTAAATCTTTATGCATGCGAGCCACAGAAGATGCAAAAGGCTTCATGCATTACTACTTCATTTTCAATTTTATTTAACATATAAATACAACATTTCACTCTTGTATTATATATTAATTTATTTCTATTAATGAAGTCTATCATTTCATTAATTTCAATAATGAATGATAATTTTTGTAAAGCATAATTGAATTTTTTTCAATAGTCAAAAAAATTCATACTTTATAATAATAATAATTTGATTTCATAAGCACATCGAGTGACTTTGTTTAAATAAAACCACCATCATTCGCTATCAATTTGATATTGTGAGACTTTGTTATAATCATATTAATCCATTCATTTCAATATTATTAATAGTGTACACAATTGTCAATTCTTTAATTTAAACATTCTAAAGAAATGTTTAAAGAATGTAAAAAGTCATCTTTTATCATAATTCGAATTTTTACTTAATCATAATATAAAAAATTTTTTCTTTTATTTTATATATCCTTATAAATATATTATAAGGTAATAAAATAATCAACTAGACCTTTATTTCCTACATGGCAACATGCAGCCAAATAGGTGGTTCTATACTTTGAATAATATAAGTTTATAACTTATATATAATTTCAAATGAACTTTAAGCAGAACATTCAAAAGAAATGTTAAAAGAATGTAATAATACATCTTTTATATCTTATTCGCTACCATTTACTTTTTACCTGTCTGCCCATGCAAAATTTTCTCTTTTATTTTACATATCCTTATAAATATTTTATAGGAAACAAAATCCATCAATTAAACATGATTAACTTTGTATAATCATCGTAAATTGTATGCTAATGCATACATCTTTGGATATGTAAAATATAAAAGTTATTTAACGTCATTGACTTTTGACGCATATTTACGCCACATAAATACGCAGACTATACTAAATCTTTATGCATGCGAGCCACAGAAGATGCAAAAGGCTTCATGCATTACTACTTCATTTTCAATTTTATTTAACATATAAATACAATATTTCACTCTTGTATTATATATTAATTTATTTCTATTAATGAAGTCTATCATTTCATTCATTTCAATAATGAATGATAATTTTTGTAAAGCATAATTGAATTTTTTTCAATAGTCAAAAAAATTCATACTTTATAATAATAATAATTTGATTTCATAAGCACATCGAATGACTTTGTTTAAATAAAACCACCATCATTCGCTATCAATTTGATATTGTGAGACTTTGTTATAATCATATTAATCCATTCATTTCAATATTATTAATAGTGTACACAATTGTCAATTCTTTAATTTAAACATTCTAAAGAAATGTTTAAAGAATGTAAAAAGTCATCTTTTATCATAATTCGAATTTTTACTTAATCATAATATAAAAAATTTTTTCTTTTATTTTATATATCCTTATAAATATATTATAAGGTAATAAAATAATCAACTAGACCTTTATTTCCTACATGGCAACATGCAGCCAAATAGGTGGTTATATACTTTGAATAATATAAGTTTATAACTTATATATAATTTCAAATGAACTTTAAGCAGAACATTCAAAAAAAATGTTAAAGGAATGAAATAATACATCTTTTATATCTTATTCGCTACCATTTACTTTTTACCTGTCTGCCCATGCAAAATTTTCTCTTTTATTTTACATATCCTTATAAATATTTTATAGGAAACAAAATCCATCAATTAAACATGATTAACTTTGTATAATCATCGTAAATTGTATGCTAATGCATACATCTTTGGATGTGTAAAATATAAAAGTTATTTAACGTCATTGACTTTTGACGCATATTTACGCCACATAAATACGCAGACTATACTAAATCTTTATGCATGCGAGCCACAGAAGATGCAAAAGGCTTCATGCATTACTACTTCATTTTCAATTTTATTTAACATATAAATACAATATTTCACTCTTGTATTATATATTAATTTATTTCTATTAATGAAGTCTATCATTTCATTAATTTCAATAATGAATGATAATTTTTGTAAAGCATAATTGAATTTTTTTCAATAGTCAAAAAAATTCATACTTTATAATAATAATAATTTGATTTCATAAGCACATCGAGTGACTTTGTTTAAATAAAACCACCATCATTCGCTATCAATTTGATATTGTGAGACTTTGTTATAATCATATTAATCCATTCATTTCAATATTATTAATAGTGTACACAATTGTCAATTCTTTAATTTAAACATTCTAAAGAAATGTTTAAAGAATGTAAAAAGTCATCTTTTATCATAATTCGAATTTTTACTTAATCATAATATAAAAAATTTTTTCTTTTATTTTATATATCCTTATAAATATATTATAAGGTAATAAAATAATCAACTAGACAAACCTTTATTTCCTACATGGCAACATGCAGCCAAATAGGTGGTTATATACTTTGAATAATATAAGTTTATAACTTATATATAATTTCAAATGAACTTTAAGCAGAACATTCAAAAAAAATGTTAAAAGAATGTAATAATACATCTTTTATATCTTATTCGCTACCATTTACTTTTTACCTGTCTGCCCATGCAAAATATTCTCTTTTATTTTACATATCCTTATAAATATTTTATAGGAAACAAAATCCATCAATTAAACATGATTAACTTTGTATAATCATCGTAAATTGTATGCTAATGCATACATCTTTGGATATGTAAAATATAAAAGTTATTTAACGTCATTGACTTTTGACGCATATTTACGCCACATAAATACGCAGACTATACTAAATCTTTATGCATGCGAGCCACAGAAGATGCAAAAGGCTTCATGCATTACTACTTCATTTTCAATTTTATTTAACATATAAATACAATATTTCACTCTTGTATTATATATTAATTTATTTCTATCAATGAAGTCTATCATTTCATTCATTTCAATAATGAATGATAATTTTTGTAAAGCATAATTGAATTTTTTTCAATAGTCAAAAAAATTCATACTTTATAATAATAATAATTTGATTTCATAAGCACATCGAATGACTTTGTTTAAATAAAACCACCATCATTCGCTATCAATTTGATATTGTGAGACTTTGTTATAATCATATTAATCCATTCATTTCAATATTATTAATAGTGTACACAATTGTCAATTCTTTAATTTAAACATTCTAAAGAAATGTTTAAAGAATGTAAAAAGTCATCTTTTATCATAATTCGAATTTTTACTTAATCATAATATAAAAAATTTTTTCTTTTATTTTATATATCCTTATAAATATATTATAAGGTAATAAAATAATCAACTAGACAAACCTTTATTTCCTACATGGCAACATGCAGCCAAATAGGTGGTTCTATACTTTGAATAATATAAGTTTATAACTTATATATAATTTCAAATGAACTTTAAGCAGAACATTCAAAAAAATGTTAAAAGAATGTAATAATACATCTTTTATATCTTATTCGCTACCATTTACTTTTTACCTGTCTGCCCATGCAAAATTTTCTCTTTTATTTTACATATCCTTATAAATATTTTATAGGAAACAAAATCATCAATTAAACATGATTAACTTTGTATAATCATCGTAAATTGTATGCTAATGCATACATCTTTGGATATGTAAAATATAAAAGTTATTTAACGTCATTGACTTTTGACGCATATTTACGCCACATAAATACGCAGACTATACTAAATCTTTATGCATGCGAGCCACAGAAGATGCAAAAGGCTTCATGCATTACTACTTCATTTTCAATTTTATTTAACATATAAATACAACATTTCACTCTTGTATTATATATTAATTTATTTCTATTAATGAAGTCTATCATTTCATTCATTTCAATAATGAATGATAATTTTTGTAAAGCATAATTGAATTTTTTTCAATAGTCAAAAAAATTCATACTTTATAATAATAATAATTTGATTTCATAAGCACATCGAGTGACTTTGTTTAAATAAAACCACCATCATTCGCTATCAATTTGATATTGTGAGACTTTGTTATAATCATATTAATCCATTCATTTCAATATTATTAATAGTGTACACAATTGTCAATTCTTTAATTTAAACATTCTAAAGAAATGTTTAAAGAATGTAAAAAGTCATCTTTTATCATAATTCGAATTTTTACTTAATCATAATATAAAAAATTTTTTCTTTTATTTTATATATCCTTATAAATATATTATAAGGTAATAAAATAATCAACTAGACCTTTATTTCCTACATGGCAACATGCAGCCAAATAGGTGGTTCTATACTTTGAATAATATAAGTTTATAACTTTTATATAATTTCAAATGAACTTTAAGCAGAACATTCAAAAAAATGTTAAAAGAATGTAATAATACATCTTTTATATCTTATTCGCTACCTTTTACTTTTTACCTGTCTGCCCATGCAAAATTTTCTCTTTTATTTTACATATCCTTATAAATATTTTATAGGAAACAAAATCCATCAATTAAACATGATTAACTTTGTATAATCATCGTAAATTGTATGCTAATGCATACATCTTTGGATATGTAAAATATAAAAGTTATTTAACGTCATTGACTTTTGACGCATATTTACGCCACATAAATACGCAGACTATACTAAATCTTTATGCATGCGAGCCACAGAAGATGCAAAAGGCTTCATGCATTACTACTTCATTTTCAATTTTATTTAACATATAAATACAATATTTCACTCTTGTATTATATATTAATTTATTTCTATCAATGAAGTCTATCATTTCATTAATTTCAATAATGAATGATAATTTTTGTAAAGCATAATTGAATTTTTTTCAATAGTCAAAAAAATTCATACTTTATAATAATAATAATTTGATTTCATAAGCACATCGAATGACTTTGTTTAAATAAAACCACCATCATTCGCTATCAATTTGATATTGTGAGACTTTGTTATAATCATATTAATCCATTCATTTCAATATTATTAATAGTGTACACAATTGTCAATTCTTTAATTTAAACATTCTAAAGAAATGTTTAAAGAATGTAAAAAGTCATCTTTTATCATAATTCGAATTTTTACTTAATCATAATATAAAAAATTTTTTCTTTTATTTTATATATCCTTATAAATATATTATAAGGTAATAAAATAATCAACTAGACCTTTATTTCCTACATGGCAACATGCAGCCAAATAGGTGGTTCTATACTTTGAATAATATAAGTTTATAACTTATATATAATTTCAAATGAACTTTAAGCAGAACATTCAAAAGAAATGTTAAAAGAATGTAATAATACATCTTTTATATCTTATTCGCTACCTTTACTTTTTACCTGTCTGCCCATGCAAAATTTTCTCTTTTATTTTACATATCCTTATAAATATTTTATAGGAAACAAAATCCATCAATTAAACATGATTAACTTTGTATAATCATCGTAAATTGTATGCTAATGCATACATCTTTGGATATGTAAAATATAAAAGTTATTTAACGTCATTGACTTTTGACGCATATTTACGCCACATAAATACGCAGACTATACTAAATCTTTATGCATGCGAGCCACAGAAGATGCAAAAGGCTTCATGCATTACTACTTCATTTTCAATTTTATTTAACATATAAATACAACATTTCACTCTTGTATTATATATTAATTTATTTCTATTAATGAAGTCTATCATTTCATTAATTTCAATAATGAATGATAATTTTTGTAAAGCATAATTGAATTTTTTTCAATAGTCAAAAAAATTCATACTTTATAATAATAATAATTTGATTTCATAAGCACATCGAGTGACTTTGTTTAAATAAAACCACCATCATTCGCTATCAATTTGATATTGTGAGACTTTGTTATAATCATATTAATCCATTCATTTCAATATTATTAATAGTGTACACAATTGTCAATTCTTTAATTTAAACATTCTAAAGAAATGTTTAAAGAATGTAAAAAGTCATCTTTTATCATAATTCGAATTTTTACTTAATCATAATATAAAAAATTTTTTCTTTTATTTTATATATCCTTATAAATATATTATAAGGTAATAAAATAATCAACTAGACCTTTATTTCCTACATGGCAACATGCAGCCAAATAGGTGGTTATATACTTTGAATAATATAAGTTTATAACTTATATATAATTTCAAATGAACTTTAAGCAGAACATTCAAAAAAATGTTAAAAGAATGTAATAATACATCTTTTATATCTTATTCGCTACCATTTACTTTTTACCTGTCTGCCCATGCAAAATTTTCTCTTTTATTTTACATATCCTTATAAATATTTTATAGGAAACAAAATCCATCAATTAAACATGATTAACTTTGTATAATCATCGTAAATTGTATGCTAATGCATACATCTTTGGATGTGTAAAATATAAAAGTTATTTAACGTCATTGACTTTTGACGCATATTTACGCCACATAAATACGCAGACTATACTAAATCTTTATGCATGCGAGCCACAGAAGATGCAAAAGGCTTCATGCATTACTACTTCATTTTCAATTTTATTTAACATATAAATACAATATTTCACTCTTGTATTATATATTAATTTATTTCTATTAATGAAGTCTATCATTTCATTCATTTCAATAATGAATGATAATTTTTGTAAAGCATAATTGAATTTTTTTCAATAGTCAAAAAAATTCATACTTTATAATAATAATAATTTGATTTCATAAGCACATCGAATGACTTTGTTTAAATAAAACCACCATCATTCGCTATCAATTTGATATTGTGAGACTTTGTTATAATCATATTAATCCATTCATTTCAATATTATTAATAGTGTACACAATTGTCAATTCTTTAATTTAAACATTCTAAAGAAATGTTTAAAGAATGTAAAAAGTCATCTTTTATCATAATTCGAATTTTTACTTAATCATAATATAAAAAATTTTTTCTTTTATTTTATATATCCTTATAAATATATTATAAGGTAATAAAATAATCAACTAGACAAACCTTTATTTCCTACATGGCAACATGCAGCCAAATAGGTGGTTCTATACTTTGAATAATATAAGTTTATAACTTATATATAATTTCAAATGAACTTTAAGCAGAACATTCAAAAGAAATGTTAAAAGAATGTAATAATACATCTTTTATATCTTATTCGCTACCTTTTACTTTTTACCTGTCTGCCCATGCAAAATTTTCTCTTTTATTTTACATATCCTTATAAATATTTTATAGGAAACAAAATCCATCAATTAAACATGATTAACTTTGTATAATCATCGTAAATTGTATGCTAATGCATACATCTTTGGATATGTAAAATATAAAAGTTATTTAACGTCATTGACTTTTGACGCATATTTACGCCACATAAATACGCAGACTATACTAAATCTTTATGCATGCGAGCCACAGAAGATGCAAAAGGCTTCATGCATTACTACTTCATTTTCAATTTTATTTAACATATAAATACAATATTTCACTCTTGTATTATATATTAATTTATTTCTATTAATGAAGTCTATCATTTCATTAATTTCAATAATGAATGATAATTTTTGTAAAGCATAATTGAATTTTTTTCAATAGTCAAAAAAATTCATACTTTATAATAATTATAATTTGATTTCATAAGCACATCGAGTGACTTTGTTTAAATAAAACCACCATCATTCGCTATCAATTTGATATTGTGAGACTTTGTTATAATCATATTAATCCATTCATTTCAATATTATTAATAGTGTACACAATTGTCAATTCTTTAATTTAAACATTCTAAAGAAATGTTTAAAGAATGTAAAAAGTCATCTTTTATCATAATTCGAATTTTTACTTAATCATAATATAAAAAATTTTTTCTTTTATTTTATATATCCTTATAAATATATTATAAGGTAATAAAATAATCAACTAGACCTTTATTTCCTACATGGCAACATGCAGCCAAATAGGTGGTTATATACTTTGAATAATATAAGTTTATAACTTATATATAATTTCAAATGAACTTTAAGCAGAACATTCAAAAAAAATGTTAAAAGAATGTAATAATACATCTTTTATATCTTATTCGCTACCATTTACTTTTTACCTGTCTGCCCATGCAAAATTTTCTCTTTTATTTTACATATCCTTATAAATATTTTATAGGAAACAAAATCCATCAATTAAACATGATTAACTTTGTATAATCATCGTAAATTGTATGCTAATTAATACATCTTTGGATATGTAAAATATAAAAGTTATTTAACGTCATTGACTTTTGACGCATATTTACGCCACATAAATACGCAGACTATACTAAATCTTTATGCATGCGAGCCACAGAAGATGCAAAAGGCTTCATGCATTACTACTTCATTTTCAATTTTATTTAACATATAAATACAACATTTCACTCTTGTATTATATATTAATTTATTTCTATTAATGAAGTCTATCATTTCATTCATTTCAATAATGAATGATAATTTTTGTAAAGCATAATTGAATTTTTTTCAATAGTCAAAAAAATTCATACTTTATAATAATAATAATTTGATTTCATAAGCACATCGAATGACTTTGTTTAAATAAAACCACCATCATTCGCTATCAATTTGATATTGTGAGACTTTGTTATAATCATATTAATCCATTCATTTCAATATTATTAATAGTGTACACAATTGTCAATTCTTTAATTTAAACATTCTAAAGAAATGTTTAAAGAATGTAAAAAGTCATCTTTTATCATAATTCGAATTTTTACTTAATCATAATATAAAAAATTTTTTCTTTTATTTTATATATCCTTATAAATATATTATAAGGTAATAAAATAATCAACTAGACAAACCTTTATTTCCTACATGGCAACATGCAGCCAAATAGGTGGTTATATACTTTGAATAATATAAGTTTATAACTTATATATAATTTCAAATGAACTTTAAGCAGAACATTCAAAAAAATGTTAAAAGAATGTAATAATACATCTTTTATATCTTATTCGCTACCTTTTACTTTTTACCTGTCTGCCCATGCAAAATTTTCTCTTTTATTTTACATATCCTTATAAATATTTTATAGGAAACAAAATCCATCAATTAAACATGATTAACTTTGTATAATCATCGTAAATTGTATGCTAATGCATACATCTTTGGATATGTAAAATATAAAAGTTATTTAACGTCATTGACTTTTGACGCATATTTACGCCACATAAATACGCAGACTATACTAAATCTTTATGCATGCGAGCCACAGAAGATGCAAAAGGCTTCATGCATTACTACTTCATTTTCAATTTTATTTAACATATAAATACAATATTTCACTCTTGTATTATATATTAATTTATTTCTATTAATGAAGTCTATCATTTCATTAATTTCAATAATGAATGATAATTTTTGTAAAGCATAATTGAATTTTTTTCAATAGTCAAAAAAATTCATACTTTATAATAATAATAATTTGATTTCATAAGCACATCGAATGACTTTGTTTAAATAAAACCACCATCATTCGCTATCAATTTGATATTGTGAGACTTTGTTATAATCATATTAATCCATTCATTTCAATATTATTAATAGTGTACACAATTGTCAATTCTTTAATTTAAACATTCTAAAGAAATGTTTAAAGAATGTAAAAAGTCATCTTTTATCATAATTCGAATTTTTACTTAATCATAATATAAAAAATTTTTTCTTTTATTTTATATATCCTTATAAATATATTATAAGGTAATAAAATAATCAACTAGACCTTTATTTCCTACATGGCAACATGCAGCCAAATAGGTGGTTCTATACTTTGAATAATATAAGTTTATAACTTATATATAATTTCAAATGAACTTTAAGCAGAACATTCAAAAAAAATGTTAAAAGAATGAAATAATACATCTTTTATATCTTATTCGCTACCATTTACTTTTTACCTGTCTGCCCATGCAAAATTTTCTCTTTTATTTTACATATCCTTATAAATATTTTATAGGAAACAAAATCCATCAATTAAACATGATTAACTTTGTATAATCATCGTAAATTGTATGCTAATGCATACATCTTTGGATATGTAAAATATAAAAGTTATTTAACGTCATTGACTTTTGACGCATATTTACGCCACATAAATACGCAGACTATACTAAATCTTTATGCATGCGAGCCACAGAAGATGCAAAAGGCTTCATGCATTACTACTTCATTTTCAATTTTATTTAACATATAAATACAATATTTCACTCTTGTATTATATATTAATTTATTTCTATCAATGAAGTCTATCATTTCATTAATTTCAATAATGAATGATAATTTTTGTAAAGCATAATTGAATTTTTTTCAATAGTCAAAAAAATTCATACTTTATAATAATAATAATTTGATTTCATAAGCACATCGAGTGACTTTGTTTAAATAAAACCACCATCATTCGCTATCAATTTGATATTGTGAGACTTTGTTATAATCATATTAATCCATTCATTTCAATATTATTAATAGTGTACACAATTGTCAATTCTTTAATTTAAACATTCTAAAGAAATGTTTAAAGAATGTAAAAAGTCATCTTTTATCATAATTCGAATTTTTACTTAATCATAATATAAAAAATTTTTTCTTTTATTTTATATATCCTTATAAATATATTATAAGGTAATAAAATAATCAACTAGACCTTTATTTCCTACATGGCAACATGCAGCCAAATAGGTGGTTATATACTTTGAATAATATAAGTTTATAACTTATATATAATTTCAAATGAACTTTAAGCAGAACATTCAAAAAAAATGTTAAAAGAATGTAATAATACATCTTTTATATCTTATTCGCTACCATTTACTTTTTACCTGTCTGCCCATGCAAAATTTTCTCTTTTATTTTACATATCCTTATAAATATTTTATAGGAAACAAAATCCATCAATTAAACATGATTAACTTTGTATAATCATCGTAAATTGTATGCTAATGCATACATCTTTGGATATGTAAAATATAAAAGTTATTTAACGTCATTGACTTTTGACGCATATTTACGCCACATAAATACGCAGACTATACTAAATCTTTATGCATGCGAGCCACAGAAGATGCAAAAGGCTTCATGCATTACTACTTCATTTTCAATTTTATTTAACATATAAATACAATATTTCACTCTTGTATTATATATTAATTTATTTCTATTAATGAAGTCTATCATTTCATTAATTTCAATAATGAATGATAATTTTTGTAAAGCATAATTGAATTTTTTTCAATAGTCAAAAAAATTCATACTTTATAATAATAATAATTTGATTTCATAAGCACATCGAATGACTTTGTTTAAATAAAACCACCATCATTCGCTATCAATTTGATATTGTGAGACTTTGTTATAATCATATTAATCCATTCATTTCAATATTATTAATAGTGTACACAATTGTCAATTCTTTAATTTAAACATTCTAAAGAAATGTTTAAAGAATGTAAAAAGTCATCTTTTATCATAATTCGAATTTTTACTTAATCATAATATAAAAAATTTTTTCTTTTATTTTATATATCCTTATAAATATATTATAAGGTAATAAAATAATCAACTAGACCTTTATTTCCTACATGGCAACATGCAGCCAAATAGGTGGTTCTATACTTTGAATAATATAAGTTTATAACTTATATATAATTTCAAATGAACTTTAAGCAGAACATTCAAAAGAAATGTTAAAAGAATGTAATAATACATCTTTTATATCTTATTCGCTACCTTTTACTTTTTACCTGTCTGCCCATGCAAAATTTTCTCTTTTATTTTACATATCCTTATAAATATTTTATAGGAAACAAAATCCATCAATTAAACATGATTAACTTTGTATAATCATCGTAAATTGTATGCTAATGCATACATCTTTGGATATGTAAAATATAAAAGTTATTTAACGTCATTGACTTTTGACGCATATTTACGCCACATAAATACGCAGACTATACTAAATCTTTATGCATGCGAGCCACAGAAGATGCAAAAGGCTTCATGCATTACTACTTCATTTTCAATTTTATTTAACATATAAATACAACATTTCACTCTTGTATTATATATTAATTTATTTCTATTAATGAAGTCTATCATTTCATTCATTTCAATAATGAATGATAATTTTTGTAAAGCATAATTGAATTTTTTTCAATAGTCAAAAAAATTCATACTTTATAATAATAATAATTTGATTTCATAAGCACATCGAATGACTTTGTTTAAATAAAACCACCATCATTCGCTATCAATTTGATATTGTGAGACTTTGTTATAATCATATTAATCCATTCATTTCAATATTATTAATAGTGTACACAATTGTCAATTCTTTAATTTAAACATTCTAAAGAAATGTTTAAAGAATGTAAAAAGTCATCTTTTATCATAATTCGAATTTTTACTTAATCATAATATAAAAAATTTTTTCTTTTATTTTATATATCCTTATAAATATATTATAAGGTAATAAAATAATCAACTAGACCTTTATTTCCTACATGGCAACATGCAGCCAAATAGGTGGTTATATACTTTGAATAATATAAGTTTATAACTTATATATAATTTCAAATGAACTTTAAGCAGAACATTCAAAAGAAATGTTAAAAGAATGTAATAATACATCTTTTATATCTTATTCGCTACCTTTTACATTTTACCTGTCTGCCCATGCAAAATTTTCTCTTTTATTTTACATATCCTTATAAATATTTTATAGGAAACAAAATCCATCAATTAAACATGATTAACTTTGTATAATCATCGTAAATTGTATGCTAATGCATACATCTTTGGATATGTAAAATATAAAAGTTATTTAACGTCATTGACTTTTGACGCATATTTACGCCACATAAATACGCAGACTATACTAAATCTTTATGCATGCGAGCCACAGAAGATGCAAAAGGCTTCATGCATTACTACTTCATTTTCAATTTTATTTAACATATAAATACAACATTTCACTCTTGTATTATATATTAATTTATTTCTATTAATGAAGTCTATCATTTCATTCATTTCAATAATGAATGATAATTTTTGTAAAGCATAATTGAATTTTTTTCAATAGTCAAAAAAATTCATACTTTATAATAATAATAATTTGATTTCATAAGCACATCGAATGACTTTGTTTAAATAAAACCACCATCATTCGCTATCAATTTGATATTGTGAGACTTTGTTATAATCATATTAATCCATTCATTTCAATATTATTAATAGTGTACACAATTGTCAATTCTTTAATTTAAACATTCTAAAGAAATGTTTAAAGAATGTAAAAAGTCATCTTTTATCATAATTCGAATTTTTACTTAATCATAATATAAAAAATTTTTTCTTTTATTTTATATATCCTTATAAATATATTATAAGGTAATAAAATAATCAACTAGACCTTTATTTCCTACATGGCAACATGCAGCCAAATAGGTGGTTATATACTTTGAATAATATAAGTTTATAACTTATATATAATTTCAAATGAACTTTAAGCAGAACATTCAAAAGAAATGTTAAAAGAATGTAATAATACATCTTTTATATCTTATTCGCTACCTTTTACTTTTTACCTGTCTGCCCATGCAAAATTTTCTCTTTTATTTTACATATCCTTATAAATATTTTATAGGAAACAAAATCCATCAATTAAACATGATTAACTTTGTATAATCATCGTAAATTGTATGCTAATGCATACATCTTTGGATATGTAAAATATAAAAGTTATTTAACGTCATTGACTTTTGACGCATATTTACGCCACATAAATACGCAGACTATACTAAATCTTTATGCATGCGAGCCACAGAAGATGCAAAAGGCTTCATGCATTACTACTTCATTTTCAATTTTATTTAACATATAAATACAACATTTCACTCTTGTATTATATATTAATTTATTTCTATTAATGAAGTCTATCATTTCATTCATTTCAATAATGAATGATAATTTTTGTAAAGCATAATTGAATTTTTTTCAATAGTCAAAAAAATTCATACTTTATAATAATAATAATTTGATTTCATAAGCACATCGAATGACTTTGTTTAAATAAAACCACCATCATTCGCTATCAATTTGATATTGTGAGACTTTGTTATAATCATATTAATCCATTCATTTCAATATTATTAATAGTGTACACAATTGTCAATTCTTTAATTTAAACATTCTAAAGAAATGTTTAAAGAATGTAAAAAGTCATCTTTTATCATAATTCGAATTTTTACTTAATCATAATATAAAAAATTTTTTCTTTTATTTTATATATCCTTATAAATATATTATAAGGTAATAAAATAATCAACTAGACCTTTATTTCCTACATGGCAACATGCAGCCAAATAGGTGGTTCTATACTTTGAATAATATAAGTTTATAACTTATATATAATTTCAAATGAACTTTAAGCAGAACATTCAAAAGAAAT
This sequence comes from Melophagus ovinus, assembly GCA_023089585.1. Lineage (NCBI taxonomy): Eukaryota > Metazoa > Arthropoda > Insecta > Diptera > Hippoboscidae > Melophagus > Melophagus ovinus. The sequence goes on from JAKKIB010000068.1 coordinate 88,188, forward strand.
GTTAAAATAATGTAATAATACATCTTTTATATCTTATTCGCTACCTTTTACATTTTACCTGTCTGCCCATGCAAAATTTTCTCTTTTATTTTACATATCCTTATAAATATTTTATAGGAAACAAAATCATCAATTAAACATGATTAACTTTGTATAATCATCGTAAATTGTATGCTAATGCATACATCTTTGGATATGTAAAATATAAAAGTTATTTAACGTCATTGACTTTTGACGCATATTTACGCCACATAAATACGCAGACTATACTAAATCTTTATGCATGCGAGCCACAGAAGATGCAAAAGGCTTCATGCATTACTACTTCATTTTCAATTTTATTTAACATATAAATACAACATTTCACTCTTGTATTATATATTAATTTATTTCTATTAATGAAGTCTATCATTTCATTCATTTCAATAATGAATGATAATTTTTGTAAAGCATAATTGAATTTTTTTCAATAGTCAAAAAAATTCATACTTTATAATAATAATAATTTGATTTCATAAGCACATCGAATGACTTTGTTTAAATAAAACCACCATCATTCGCTATCAATTTGATATTGTGAGACTTTGTTATAATCATATTAATCCATTCATTTCAATATTATTAATAGTGTACACAATTGTCAATTCTTTAATTTAAACATTCTAAAGAAATGTTTAAAGAATGTAAAAAGTCATCTTTTATCATAATTCGAATTTTTACTTAATCATAATATAAAAAATTTTTTCTTTTATTTTATATATCCTTATAAATATATTATAAGGTAATAAAATAATCAACTAGACCTTTATTTCCTACATGGCAACATGCAGCCAAATAGGTGGTTATATACTTTGAATAATATAAGTTTATAACTTATATATAATTTCAAATGAACTTTAAGCAGAACATTCAAAAGAAATGTTAAAAGAATGTAATAATACATCTTTTATATCTTATTCGCTACCATTTACTTTTTACCTGTCTGCCCATGCAAAATTTTCTCTTTTATTTTACATATCCTTATAAATATTTTATAGGAAACAAAATCCATCAATTAAACATGATTAACTTTGTATAATCATCGTAAATTGTATGCTAATGCATACATCTTTGGATATGTAAAATATAAAAGTTATTTAACGTCATTGACTTTTGACGCATATTTACGCCACATAAATACGCAGACTATACTAAATCTTTATGCATGCGAGCCACAGAAGATGCAAAAGGCTTCATGCATTACTACTTCATTTTCAATTTTATTTAACATATAAATACAACATTTCACTCTTGTATTATATATTAATTTATTTCTATTAATGAAGTCTATCATTTCATTCATTTCAATAATGAATGATAATTTTTGTAAAGCATAATTGAATTTTTTTCAATAGTCAAAAAAATTCATACTTTATAATAATAATAATTTGATTTCATAAGCACATCGAGTGACTTTGTTTAAATAAAACCACCATCATTCGCTATCAATTTGATATTGTGAGACTTTGTTATAATCATATTAATCCATTCATTTCAATATTATTAATAGTGTACACAATTGTCAATTCTTTAATTTAAACATTCTAAAGAAATGTTTAAAGAATGTAAAAAGTCATCTTTTATCATAATTCGAATTTTTACTTAATCATAATATAAAAAATTTTTTCTTTTATTTTATATATCCTTATAAATATATTATAAGGTAATAAAATAATCAACTAGACCTTTATTTCCTACATGGCAACATGCAGCCAAATAGGTGGTTCTATACTTTGAATAATATAAGTTTATAACTTATATATAATTTCAAATGAACTTTAAGCAGAACATTCAAAAAAATGTTAAAAGAATGTAATAATACATCTTTTATATCTTATTCGCTACCATTTACTTTTTACCTGTCTGCCCATGCAAAATTTTCTCTTTTATTTTACATATCCTTATAAATATTTTATAGGAAACAAAATCCATCAATTAAACATGATTAACTTTGTATAATCATCGTAAATTGTATGCTAATGCATACATCTTTGGATGTGTAAAATATAAAAGTTATTTAACGTCATTGACTTTTGACGCATATTTACGCCACATAAATACGCAGACTATACTAAATCTTTATGCATGCGAGCCACAGAAGATGCAAAAGGCTTCATGCATTACTACTTCATTTTCAATTTTATTTAACATATAAATACAATATTTCACTCTTGTATTATATATTAATTTATTTCTATTAATGAAGTCTATCATTTCATTCATTTCAATAATGAATGATAATTTTTGTAAAGCATAATTGAATTTTTTTCAATAGTCAAAAAAATTCATACTTTATAATAATAATAATTTGATTTCATAAGCACATCGAGTGACTTTGTTTAAATAAAACCACCATCATTCGCTATCAATTTGATATTGTGAGACTTTGTTATAATCATATTAATCCATTCATTTCAATATTATTAATAGTGTACACAATTGTCAATTCTTTAATTTAAACATTCTAAAGAAATGTTTAAAGAATGTAAAAAGTCATCTTTTATCATAATTCGAATTTTTACTTAATCATAATATAAAAAATTTTTTCTTTTATTTTATATATCCTTATAAATATATTATAAGGTAATAAAATAATCAACTAGACCCTTTATTTCCTACATGGCAACATGCAGCCAAATAGGTGGTTATATACTTTGAATAATATAAGTTTATAACTTATATATAATTTCAAATGAACTTTAAGCAGAACATTCAAAAAAAATGTTAAAAGAATGTAATAATACATCTTTTATATCTTATTCGCTACCATTTACTTTTTACCTGTCTGCCCATGCAAAATTTTCTCTTTTATTTTACATATCCTTATAAATATTTTATAGGAAACAAAATCCATCAATTAAACATGATTAACTTTGTATAATCATCGTAAATTGTATGCTAATGCATACATCTTTGGATGTGTAAAATATAAAAGTTATTTAACGTCATTGACTTTTGACGCATATTTACGCCACATAAATACGCAGACTATACTAAATCTTTATGCATGCGAGCCACAGAAGATGCAAAAGGCTTCATGCATTACTACTTCATTTTCAATTTTATTTAACATATAAATACAATATTTCACTCTTGTATTATATATTAATTTATTTCTATTAATGAAGTCTATCATTTCATTCATTTCAATAATGAATGATAATTTTTGTAAAGCATAATTGAATTTTTTTCAATAGTCAAAAAAATTCATACTTTATAATAATAATAATTTGATTTCATAAGCACATCGAATGACTTTGTTTAAATAAAACCACCATCATTCGCTATCAATTTGATATTGTGAGACTTTGTTATAATCATATTAATCCATTCATTTCAATATTATTAATAGTGTACACAATTGTCAATTCTTTAATTTAAACATTCTAAAGAAATGTTTAAAGAATGTAAAAAGTCATCTTTTATCATAATTCGAATTTTTACTTAATCATAATATAAAAAATTTTTTCTTTTATTTTATATATCCTTATAAATATATTATAAGGTAATAAAATAATCAACTAGACAAACCTTTATTTCCTACATGGCAACATGCAGCCAAATAGGTGGTTCTATACTTTGAATAATATAAGTTTATAACTTATATATAATTTCAAATGAACTTTAAGCAGAACATTCAAAAGAAATGTTAAAAGAATGTAATAATACATCTTTTATATCTTATTCGCTACCATTTACTTTTTACCTGTCTGCCATGCAAAATTTTCTCTTTTATTTTACATATCCTTATAAATATTTTATAGGAAACAAAATCCATCAATTAAACATGATTAACTTTGTATAATCATCGTAAATTGTATGCTAATGCATACATCTTTGGATGTGTAAAATATAAAAGTTATTTAACGTCATTGACTTTTGACGCATATTTACGCCACATAAATACGCAGACTATACTAAATCTTTATGCATGCGAGCCACAGAAGATGCAAAAGGCTTCATGCATTACTACTTCATTTTCAATTTTATTTAACATATAAATACAACATTTCACTCTTCACTATTTGTATTATATAAGTCTTCATTTGAAGTCTATCATTTCATTCATTTCAATAATGAATGATAATTTTTGTAAAGCATAATTGAATTTTTTTCAATAGTCAAAAAAATTCATACTTTATAATAATAATAATTTGATTTCATAAGCACATCGAATGACTTTGTTTAAATAAAACCACCATCATTCGCTATCAATTTGATATTGTGAGACTTTGTTATAATCATATTAATCCATTCATTTCAATATTATTAATAGTGTACACAATTGTCAATTCTTTAATTTAAACATTCTAAAGAAATGTTTAAAGAATGTAAAAAGTCATCTTTTATCATAATTCGAATTTTTACTTAATCATAATATAAAAAATTTTTTCTTTTATTTTATATATCCTTATAAATATATTATAAGGTAATAAAATAATCAACTAGACCTTTATTTCCTACATGGCAACATGCAGCCAAATAGGTGGTTATATACTTTGAATAATATAAGTTTATAACTTATATATAATTTCAAATGAACTTTAAGCAGAACATTCAAAAAAAATGTTAAAAGAATGTAATAATACATCTTTTATATCTTATTCGCTACCATTTACTTTTTACCTGTCTGCCCATGCAAAATTTTCTCTTTTATTTTACATATCCTTATAAATATTTTATAGGAAACAAAATCCATCAATTAAACATGATTAACTTTGTATAATCATCGTAAATTGTATGCTAATGCATACATCTTTGGATGTGTAAAATATAAAAGTTATTTAACGTCATTGACTTTTGACGCATATTTACGCCACATAAATACGCAGACTATACTAAATCTTTATGCATGCGAGCCACAGAAGATGCAAAAGGCTTCATGCATTACTACTTCATTGTCAATTTTATTTAACATATAAATACAACATTTCACTCTTGTATTATATATTAATTTATTTCTATCAATGAAGTCTATCATTTCATTCATTTCAATAATGAATGATAATTTTTGTAAAGCATAATTGAATTTTTTTCAATAGTCAAAAAAATTCATACTTTATAATAATAATAATTTGATTTCATAAGCACATCGAATGACTTTGTTTAAATAAAACCACCATCATTCGCTATCAATTTGATATTGTGAGACTTTGTTATAATCATATTAATCCATTCATTTCAATATTATTAATAGTGTACACAATTGTCAATTCTTTAATTTAAACATTCTAAAGAAATGTTTAAAGAATGTAAAAAGTCATCTTTTATCATAATTCGAATTTTTACTTAATCATAATATAAAAAATTTTTTCTTTTATTTTATATATCCTTATAAATATATTATAAGGTAATAAAATAATCAACTAGACCTTTATTTCCTACATGGCAACATGCAGCCAAATAGGTGGTTCTATACTTTGAATAATATAAGTTTATAACTTATATATAATTTCAAATGAACTTTAAGCAGAACATTCAAAAGAAATGTTAAAAGAATGTAATAATACATCTTTTATATCTTATTCGCTACCTTTTACTTTTTACCTGTCTGCCCATGCAAAATTTTCTCTTTTATTTTACATATCCTTATAAATATTTTATAGGAAACAAAATCCATCAATTAAACATGATTAACTTTGTATAATCATCGTAAATTGTATGCTAATGCATACATCTTTGGATGTGTAAAATATAAAAGTTATTTAACGTCATTGACTTTTGACGCATATTTACGCCACATAAATACGCAGACTATACTAAATCTTTATGCATGCGAGCCACAGAAGATGCAAAAGGCTTCATGCATTACTACTTCATTTTCAATTTTATTTAACATATAAATACAATATTTCACTCTTGTATTATATATTAATTTATTTCTATTAATGAAGTCTATCATTTCATTCATTTCAATAATGAATGATAATTTTTGTAAAGCATAATTGAATTTTTTTCAATAGTCAAAAAAATTCATACTTTATAATAATAATAATTTGATTTCATAAGCACATCGAGTGACTTTGTTTAAATAAAACCACCATCATTCGCTATCAATTTGATATTGTGAGACTTTGTTATAATCATATTAATCCATTCATTTCAATATTATTAATAGTGTACACAATTGTCAATTCTTTAATTTAAACATTCTAAAGAAATGTTTAAAGAATGTAAAAAGTCATCTTTTATCATAATTCGAATTTTTACTTAATCATAATATAAAAAATTTTTTCTTTTATTTTATATATCCTTATAAATATATTATAAGGTAATAAAATAATCAACTAGACAAACCTTTATTTCCTACATGGCAACATGCAGCCAAATAGGTGGTTCTATACTTTGAATAATATAAGTTTATAACTTATATATAATTTCAAATGAACTTTAAGCAGAACATTCAAAAAAATGTTAAAAGAATGTAATAATACATCTTTTATATCTTATTCGCTACCTTTTACTTTTTACCTGTCTGCCCATGCAAAATTTTCTCTTTTATTTTACATATCCTTATAAATATTTTATAGGAAACAAAATCCATCAATTAAACATGATTAACTTTGTATAATCATCGTAAATTGTATGCTAATGCATACATCTTTGGATATGTAAAATATAAAAGTTATTTAACGTCATTGACTTTTGACGCATATTTACGCCACATAAATACGCAGACTATACTAAATCTTTATGCATGCGAGCCACAGAAGATGCAAAAGGCTTCATGCATTACTACTTCATTTTCAATTTTATTTAACATATAAATACAACATTTCACTCTTGTATTATATATTAATTTATTTCTATCAATGAAGTCTATCATTTCATTAATTTCAATAATGAATGATAATTTTTGTAAAGCATAATTGAATTTTTTTCAATAGTCAAAAAAATTCATACTTTATAATAATAATAATTTGATTTCATAAGCACATCGAGTGACTTTGTTTAAATAAAACCACCATCATTCGCTATCAATTTGATATTGTGAGACTTTGTTATAATCATATTAATCCATTCATTTCAATATTATTAATAGTGTACACAATTGTCAATTCTTTAATTTAAACATTCTAAAGAAATGTTTAAAGAATGTAAAAAGTCATCTTTTATCATAATTCGAATTTTTACTTAATCATAATATAAAAAATTTTTTCTTTTATTTTATATATCCTTATAAATATATTATAAGGTAATAAAATAATCAACTAGACCTTTATTTCCTACATGGCAACATGCAGCCAAATAGGTGGTTATATACTTTGAATAATATAAGTTTATAACTTATATATAATTTCAAATGAACTTTAAGCAGAACATTCAAAAGAAATGTTAAAAGAATGTAATAATACATCTTTTATATCTTATTCGCTACCATTTACTTTTTACCTGTCTGCCCATGCAAAATTTTCTCTTTTATTTTACATATCCTTATAAATATTTTATAGGAAACAAAATCCATCAATTAAACATGATTAACTTTGTATAATCATCGTAAATTGTATGCTAATGCATACATCTTTGGATATGTAAAATATAAAAGTTATTTAACGTCATTGACTTTTGACGCATATTTACGCCACATAAATACGCAGACTATACTAAATCTTTATGCATGCGAGCCACAGAAGATGCAAAAGGCTTCATGCATTACTACTTCATTTTCAATTTTATTTAACATATAAATACAACATTTCACTCTTGTATTATATATTAATTTATTTCTATTAATGAAGTCTATCATTTCATTAATTTCAATAATGAATGATAATTTTTGTAAAGCATAATTGAATTTTTTTCAATAGTCAAAAAAATTCATACTTTATAATAATAATAATTTGATTTCATAAGCACATCGAATGACTTTGTTTAAATAAAACCACCATCATTCGCTATCAATTTGATATTGTGAGACTTTGTTATAATCATATTAATCCATTCATTTCAATATTATTAATAGTGTACACAATTGTCAATTCTTTAATTTAAACATTCTAAAGAAATGTTTAAAGAATGTAAAAAGTCATCTTTTATCATAATTCGAATTTTTACTTAATCATAATATAAAAAATTTTTTCTTTTATTTTATATATCCTTATAAATATATTATAAGGTAATAAAATAATCAACTAGACAAACCTTTATTTCCTACATGGCAACATGCAGCCAAATAGGTGGTTCTATACTTTGAATAATATAAGTTTATAACTTATATATAACTTCAAATGAACTTTAAGCAGAACATTCAAAAGAAATGTTAAAGGAATGTAATAATACATCTTTTATATCTTATTCGCTACCATTTACTTTTTACCTGTCTGCCATGCAAAATTTTCTCTTTTATTTTACATATCCTTATAAATATTTTATAGGAAACAAAATCCATCAATTAAACATGATTAACTTTGTATAATCATCGTAAATTGTATGCTAATGCATACATCTTTGGATATGTAAAATATAAAAGTTATTTAACGTCATTGACTTTTGACGCATATTTACGCCACATAAATACGCAGACTATACTAAATCTTTATGCATGCGAGCCACAGAAGATGCAAAAGGCTTCATGCATTACTACTTCATTTTCAATTTTATTTAACATATAAATACAACATTTCACTCTTGTATTATATATTAATTTATTTCTATTAATGAAGTCTATCATTTCATTCATTTCAATAATGAATGATAATTTTTGTAAAGCATAATTGAATTTTTTTCAATAGTCAAAAAAATTCATACTTTATAATAATAATAATTTGATTTCATAAGCACATCGAATGACTTTGTTTAAATAAAACCACCATCATTCGCTATCAATTTGATATTGTGAGACTTTGTTATAATCATATTAATCCATTCATTTCAATATTATTAATAGTGTACACAATTGTCAATTCTTTAATTTAAACATTCTAAAGAAATGTTTAAAGAATGTAAAAAGTCATCTTTTATCATAATTCGAATTTTTACTTAATCATAATATAAAAAATTTTTTCTTTTATTTTATATATCCTTATAAATATATTATAAGGTAATAAAATAATCAACTAGACCTTTATTTCCTACATGGCAACATGCAGCCAAATAGGTGGTTATATACTTTGAATAATATAAGTTTATAACTTATATATAATTTCAAATGAACTTTAAGCAGAACATTCAAAAAAAATGTTAAAGAATGTAATAATACATCTTTTATATCTTATTCGCTACCATTTACTTTTTACCTGTCTGCCCATGCAAAATTTTCTCTTTTATTTTACATATCCTTATAAATATTTTATAGGAAACAAAATCCATCAATTAAACATGATTAACTTTGTATAATCATCGTAAATTGTATGCTAATTAATACATCTTTGGATATGTAAAATATAAAAGTTATTTAACGTCATTGACTTTTGACGCATATTTACGCCACATAAATACGCAGACTATACTAAATCTTTATGCATGCGAGCCACAGAAGATGCAAAAGGCTTCATGCATTACTACTTCATTTTCAATTTTATTTAACATATAAATACAATATTTCACTCTTGTATTATATATTAATTTATTTCTATTAATGAAGTCTATCATTTCATTCATTTCAATAATGAATGATAATTTTTGTAAAGCATAATTGAATTTTTTTCAATAGTCAAAAAAATTCATACTTTATAATAATAATAATTTGATTTCATAAGCACATCGAGTGACTTTGTTTAAATAAAACCACCATCATTCGCTATCAATTTGATATTGTGAGACTTTGTTATAATCATATTAATCCATTCATTTCAATATTATTAATAGTGTACACAATTGTCAATTCTTTAATTTAAACATTCTAAAGAAATGTTTAAAGAATGTAAAAAGTCATCTTTTATCATAATTCGAATTTTTACTTAATCATAATATAAAAAATTTTTTCTTTTATTTTATATATCCTTATAAATATATTATAAGGTAATAAAATAATCAACTAGACAAACCTTTATTTCCTACATGGCAACATGCAGCCAAATAGGTGGTTCTATACTTTGAATAATATAAGTTTATAACTTATATATAATTTCAAATGAACTTTAAGCAGAACATTCAAAAGAAATGTTAAAATAATGTAATAATACATCTTTTATATCTTATTCGCTACCTTTTACATTTTACCTGTCTGCCCATGCAAAATTTTCTCTTTTATTTTACATATCCTTATAAATATTTTATAGGAAACAAAATCAATCAATTAAACATGATAAACTTTGTATAATCATCGTAAATTGTATGCTAATGCATACATCTTTGGATATGTGAAATATAAAAGTTATTTAACGTCATTGACTTTTGACGCATATTTACGCCACATAAATACGCAGACTATACTAAATCTTTATGCATGCGAGCCACAGAAGATGCAAAAGGCTTCATGCATTACTACTTCAATTTCAAATTTATTTAACATATAAATACAACATTTCACTCTTGTATTATATATTAATTTATTTCTATCAATGAAGTCTATCATTTCATTCATTTCAATAATGAATGATAATTTTTGTAAAGCATAATTGAATTTTTTTCAATAGTCAAAAAAATTCATACTTTATAATAATTATAATTTGATTTCATAAGCACATCGAGTGACTTTGTTTAAATAAAACCACCATCATTCGCTATCAATTTGATATTGTGAGACTTTGTTATAATCATATTAATCCATTCATTTCAATATTATTAATAGTGTACACAATTGTCAATTCTTTAATTTAAACATTCTAAAGAAATGTTTAAAGAATGTAAAAAGTCATCTTTTATCATAATTCGAATTTTTACTTAATCATAATATAAAAAATTTTTTCTTTTATTTTATATATCCTTATAAATATATTATAAGGTAATAAAATAATCAACTAGACCTTTATTTCCTACATGGCAACATGCAGCCAAATAGGTGGTTCTATACTTTGAATAATATAAGTTTATAACTTATATATAATTTCAAATGAACTTTAAGCAGAACATTCAAAAAAATGTTAAAAGAATGTAATAATACATCTTTTATATCTTATTCGCTACCATTTACTTTTTACCTGTCTGCCCATGCAAAATTTTCTCTTTTATTTTACATATCCTTATAAATATTTTATAGGAAACAAAATCCATCAATTAAACATGATTAACTTTGTATAATCATCGTAAATTGTATGCTAATGCATACATCTTTGGATGTGTAAAATATAAAAGTTATTTAACGTCATTGACTTTTGACGCATATTTACGCCACATAAATACGCAGACTATACTAAATCTTTATGCATGCGAGCCACAGAAGATGCAAAAGGCTTCATGCATTACTACTTCATTTTCAATTTTATTTAACATATAAATACAATATTTCACTCTTGTATTATATATTAATTTATTTCTATTAATGAAGTCTATCATTTCATTCATTTCAATAATGAATGATAATTTTTGTAAAGCATAATTGAATTTTTTTCAATAGTCAAAAAAATTCATACTTTATAATAATAATAATTTGATTTCATAAGCACATCGAGTGACTTTGTTTAAATAAAACCACCATCATTCGCTATCAATTTGATATTGTGAGACTTTGTTATAATCATATTAATCCATTCATTTCAATATTATTAATAGTGTACACAATTGTCAATTCTTTAATTTAAACATTCTAAAGAAATGTTTAAAGAATGTAAAAAGTCATCTTTTATCATAATTCGAATTTTTACTTAATCATAATATAAAAAATTTTTTCTTTTATTTTATATATCCTTATAAATATATTATAAGGTAATAAAATAATCAACTAGACCTTTATTTCCTACATGGCAACATGCAGCCAAATAGGTGGTTCTATACTTTGAATAATATAAGTTTATAACTTATATATAATTTCAAATGAACTTTAAGCAGAACATTCAAAAGAAATGTTAAAAGAATGTAATAATACATCTTTTATATCTTATTCGCTACCATTTACTTTTTACCTGTCTGCCCATGCAAAATTTTCTCTTTTATTTTACATATCCTTATAAATATTTTATAGGAAACAAAATCCATCAATTAAACATGATTAACTTTGTATAATCATCGTAAATTGTATGCTAATGCATACATCTTTGGATATGTAAAATATAAAAGTTATTTAACGTCATTGACTTTTGACGCATATTTACGCCACATAAATACGCAGACTATACTAAATCTTTATGCATGCGAGCCACAGAAGATGCAAAAGGCTTCATGCATTACTACTTCATTTTCAATTTTATTTAACATATAAATACAATATTTCACTCTTGTATTATATATTAATTTATTTCTATTAATGAAGTCTATCATTTCATTCATTTCAATAATGAATGATAATTTTTGTAAAGCATAATTGAATTTTTTTCAATAGTCAAAAAAATTCATACTTTATAATAATAATAATTTGATTTCATAAGCACATCGAGTGACTTTGTTTAAATAAAACCACCATCATTCGCTATCAATTTGATATTGTGAGACTTTGTTATAATCATATTAATCCATTCATTTCAATATTATTAATAGTGTACACAATTGTCAATTCTTTAATTTAAACATTCTAAAGAAATGTTTAAAGAATGTAAAAAGTCATCTTTTATCATAATTCGAATTTTTACTTAATCATAATATAAAAAATTTTTTCTTTTATTTTATATATCCTTATAAATATATTATAAGGTAATAAAATAATCAACTAGACCCTTTATTTCCTACATGGCAACATGCAGCCAAATAGGTGGTTCTATACTTTGAATAATATAAGTTTATAACTTATATATAATTTCAAATGAACTTTAAGCAGAACATTCAAAAAAAATGTTAAAAGAATGTAATAATACATCTTTTATATCTTATTCGCTACCTTTTACTTTTTACCTGTCTGCCCATGCAAAATTTTCTCTTTTATTTTACATATCCTTATAAATATTTTATAGGAAACAAAATCCATCAATTAAACATGATTAACTTTGTATAATCATCGTAAATTGTATGCTAATGCATACATCTTTGGATGTGTAAAATATAAAAGTTATTTAACGTCATTGACTTTTGACGCATATTTACGCCACATAAATACGCAGACTATACTAAATCTTTATGCATGCGAGCCACAGAAGATGCAAAAGGCTTCATGCATTACTACTTCATTTTCAATTTTATTTAACATATAAATACAACATTTCACTCTTGTATTATATATTAATTTATTTCTATTAATGAAGTCTATCATTTCATTCATTTCAATAATGAATGATAATTTTTGTAAAGCATAATTGAATTTTTTTCAATAGTCAAAAAAATTCATACTTTATAATAATAATAATTTGATTTCATAAGCACATCGAATGACTTTGTTTAAATAAAACCACCATCATTCGCTATCAATTTGATATTGTGAGACTTTGTTATAATCATATTAATCCATTCATTTCAATATTATTAATAGTGTACACAATTGTCAATTCTTTAATTTAAACATTCTAAAGAAATGTTTAAAGAATGTAAAAAGTCATCTTTTATCATAATTCGAATTTTTACTTAATCATAATATAAAAAATTTTTTCTTTTATTTTATATATCCTTATAAATATATTATAAGGTAATAAAATAATCAACTAGACCTTTATTTCCTACATGGCAACATGCAGCCAAATAGGTGGTTATATACTTTGAATAATATAAGTTTATAACTTATATATAATTTCAAATGAACTTTAAGCAGAACATTCAAAAAAAATGTTAAAAGAATGTAATAATACATCTTTTATATCTTATTCGCTACCTTTTACATTTTACCTGTCTGCCCATGCAAAATTTTCTCTTTTATTTTACATATCCTTATAAATATTTTATAGGAAACAAAATCCATCAATTAAACATGATTAACTTTGTATAATCATCGTAAATTGTATGCTAATGCATACATCTTTGGATGTGTAAAATATAAAAGTTATTTAACGTCATTGACTTTTGACGCATATTTACGCCACATAAATACGCAGACTATACTAAATCTTTATGCATGCGAGCCACAGAAGATGCAAAAGGCTTCATGCATTACTACTTCATTTTCAATTTTATTTAACATATAAATACAATATTTCACTCTTGTATTATATATTAATTTATTTCTATTAATGAAGTCTATCATTTCATTCATTTCAATAATGAATGATAATTTTTGTAAAGCATAATTGAATTTTTTTCAATAGTCAAAAAAATTCATACTTTATAATAATAATAATTTGATTTCATAAGCACATCGAATGACTTTGTTTAAATAAAACCACCATCATTCGCTATCAATTTGATATTGTGAGACTTTGTTATAATCATATTAATCCATTCATTTCAATATTATTAATAGTGTACACAATTGTCAATTCTTTAATTTAAACATTCTAAAGAAATGTTTAAAGAATGTAAAAAGTCATCTTTTATCATAATTCGAATTTTTACTTAATCATAATATAAAAAATTTTTTCTTTTATTTTATATATCCTTATAAATATATTATAAGGTAATAAAATAATCAACTAGACCTTTATTTCCTACATGGCAACATGCAGCCAAATAGGTGGTTCTATACTTTGAATAATATAAGTTTATAACTTATATATAATTTCAAATGAACTTTAAGCAGAACATTCAAAAGAAATGTTAAAAGAATGTAATAATACATCTTTTATATCTTATTCGCTACCTTTTACTTTTTACCTGTCTGCCCATGCAAAATTTTCTCTTTTATTTTACATATCCTTATAAATATTTTATAGGAAACAAAATCCATCAATTAAACATGATTAACTTTGTATAATCATCGTAAATTGTATGCTAATGCATACATCTTTGGATGTGTAAAATATAAAAGTTATTTAACGTCATTGACTTTTGACGCATATTTACGCCACATAAATACGCAGACTATACTAAATCTTTATGCATGCGAGCCACAGAAGATGCAAAAGGCTTCATGCATTACTACTTCATTTTCAATTTTATTTAACATATAAATACAATATTTCACTCTTGTATTATATATTAATTTATTTCTATTAATGAAGTCTATCATTTAATTCATTTCAATAATGAATGATAATTTTTGTAAAGCATAATTGAATTTTTTTCAATAGTCAAAAAAATTCATACTTTATAATAATTATAATTTGATTTCATAAGCACATCGAGTGACTTTGTTTAAATAAAACCACCATCATTCGCTATCAATTTGATATTGTGAGACTTTGTTATAATCATATTAATCCATTCATTTCAATATTATTAATAGTGTACACAATTGTCAATTCTTTAATTTAAACATTCTAAAGAAATGTTTAAAGAATGTAAAAAGTCATCTTTTATCATAATTCGAATTTTTACTTAATCATAATATAAAAAATTTTTTCTTTTATTTTATATATCCTTATAAATATATTATAAGGTAATAAAATAATCAACTAGACCTTTATTTCCTACATGGCAACATGCAGCCAAATAGGTGGTTATATACTTTGAATAATATAAGTTTATAACTTATATATAATTTCAAATGAACTTTAAGCAGAACATTCAAAAAAAATGTTAAAGGAATGTAATAATACATCTTTTATATCTTATTCGCTACCTTTTACATTTTACCTGTCTGCCCATGCAAAATTTTCTCTTTTATTTTACATATCCTTATAAATATTTTATAGGAAACAAAATCCATCAATTAAACATGATTAACTTTGTATAATCATCGTAAATTGTATGCTAATGCATACATCTTTGGATATGTAAAATATAAAAGTTATTTAACGTCATTGACTTTTGACGCATATTTACGCCACATAAATACGCAGACTATACTAAATCTTTATGCATGCGAGCCACAGAAGATGCAAAAGGCTTCATGCATTACTACTTCATTTTCAATTTTATTTAACATATAAATACAATATTTCACTCTTGTATTATATATTAATTTATTTCTATCAATGAAGTCTATCATTTCATTAATTTCAATAATGAATGATAATTTTTGTAAAGCATAATTGAATTTTTTTCAATAGTCAAAAAAATTCATACTTTATAATAATAATAATTTGATTTCATAAGCACATCGAGTGACTTTGTTTAAATAAAACCACCATCATTCGCTATCAATTTGATATTGTGAGACTTTGTTATAATCATATTAATCCATTCATTTCAATATTATTAATAGTGTACACAATTGTCAATTCTTTAATTTAAACATTCTAAAGAAATGTTTAAAGAATGTAAAAAGTCATCTTTTATCATAATTCGAATTTTTACTTAATCATAATATAAAAAATTTTTTCTTTTATTTTATATATCCTTATAAATATATTATAAGGTAATAAAATAATCAACTAGACCCTTTATTTCCTACATGGCAACATGCAGCCAAATAGGTGGTTCTATACTTTGAATAATATAAGTTTATAACTTATATATAATTTCAAATGAACTTTAAGCAGAACATTCAAAAAAATGTTAAAAGAATGTAATAATACATCTTTTATATCTTATTCGCTACCATTTACTTTTTACCTGTCTGCCCATGCAAAATTTTCTCTTTTATTTTACATATCCTTATAAATATTTTATAGGAAACAAAATCCATCAATTAAACATGATTAACTTTGTATAATCATCGTAAATTGTATGCTAATGCATACATCTTTGGATGTGTAAAATATAAAAGTTATTTAACGTCATTGACTTTTGACGCATATTTACGCCACATAAATACGCAGACTATACTAAATCTTTATGCATGCGAGCCACAGAAGATGCAAAAGGCTTCATGCATTACTACTTCATTTTCAATTTTATTTAACATATAAATACAATATTTCACTCTTGTATTATATATTAATTTATTTCTATTAATGAAGTCTATCATTTCATTCATTTCAATAATGAATGATAATTTTTGTAAAGCATAATTGAATTTTTTTCAATAGTCAAAAAAATTCATACTTTATAATAATAATAATTTGATTTCATAAGCACATCGAATGACTTTGTTTAAATAAAACCACCATCATTCGCTATCAATTTGATATTGTGAGACTTTGTTATAATCATATTAATCCATTCATTTCAATATTATTAATAGTGTACACAATTGTCAATTCTTTAATTTAAACATTCTAAAGAAATGTTTAAAGAATGTAAAAAGTCATCTTTTATCATAATTCGAATTTTTACTTAATCATAATATAAAAAATTTTTTCTTTTATTTTATATATCCTTATAAATATATTATAAGGTAATAAAATAATCAACTAGACAAACCTTTATTTCCTACATGGCAACATGCAGCCAAATAGGTGGTTCTATACTTTGAATAATGTAAGTTTATAACTTATATATAATTTCAAATGAACTTTAAGCAGAACATTCAAAAAAATGTTAAAAGAATGTAATAATACATCTTTTATATCTTATTCGCTACCTTTTACTTTTTACCTGTCTGCCCATGCAAAATTTTCTCTTTTATTTTACATATCCTTATAAATATTTTATAGGAAACAAAATCCATCAATTAAACATGATTAACTTTGTATAATCATCGTAAATTGTATGCTAATGCATACATCTTTGGATATGTAAAATATAAAAGTTATTTAACGTCATTGACTTTTGACGCATATTTACGCCACATAAATACGCAGACTATACTAAATCTTTATGCATGCAAGCCACAGAAGATGCAAAAGGCTTCATGCATTACTACTTCATTTTCAATTTTATTTAACATATAAATACAATATTTCACTCTTGTATTATATATTAATTTATTTCTATTAATGAAGTCTATCATTTCATTCATTTCAATAATGAATGATAATTTTTGTAAAGCATAATTGAATTTTTTTCAATAGTCAAAAAAATTCATACTTTATAATAATAATAATTTGATTTCATAAGCACATCGAATGACTTTGTTTAAATAAAACCACCATCATTCGCTATCAATTTGATATTGTGAGACTTTGTTATAATCATATTAATCCATTCATTTCAATATTATTAATAGTGTACACAATTGTCAATTCTTTAATTTAAACATTCTAAAGAAATGTTTAAAGAATGTAAAAAGTCATCTTTTATCATAATTCGAATTTTTACTTAATCATAATATAGAAAATTTTTTCTTTTATTTTATATATCCTTATAAATATATTATAAGGTAATAAAATAATCAACTAGACAAACCTTTATTTCCTACATGGCAACATGCAGCCAAATAGGTGTTCTATACTTTGAATATGTAAGTTTATAACTTATATCTAATTTCCAATGAAAGTTTAGCAGAACATTCAAAGAAATGTTA